>CM060951.1:66059765-66324178 GCA_030765055.1 Mantis religiosa | reverse complement strand
AACAAGAAATAGAACTGATCAAACAGGCAAAGAAACCTCTGGAACTACAGATTTGGGAAAACATATTTATTACGAAAAAAACAGGACCTCTTGATGAATTTTGAAATTCCCGCCGTAGATGACGTCATCAGACTTACCAGGACGTTAGATGGCAGCACAACACCAAGCCAGATGCAGACACCGGGTGCATCATCAGTCTACCACAGAGCTGACGATAGGGGAGATGTCCCCAGAAACTAGTCTTCATAAAAAACTTGTAAGTGGAGAAAGTATACACAAGGTTGACTCACTTGCCTAATTTTAGTAACAATGGCACTCCACTTTCCGAAATACTTCTTTTTATTCTATATATAGGTACTTATGAGTTTGTAAAAATGTTTAATAAAACCAGTTGAATTCTCAGATTAAAAGAATAATGATGCATTTTAAATAAATTGAGGAAATTGTGCTGTAGTATATAATTTTGTATTACTTGATGAGAATACATAATACAATACATAATACAATACGTTCTCTCACTTGAGGAGAAGTTAAATATCTGAAAATTTGGTCATGCTGATCATTTACTTTTGATGTTAGCTGAGAAATAATTGAAATTTTATCTACTTTTGTTATTGTACAGCTAGCTTTCTGAGTGTTTCAGTGTATGGTGATGCATTATTTATTTGCAGGAATATATCATACGTGTTCAGCGGGGTCCTCTTCCAGATAAATCGTGCATATCTACAAACGGTACAATGATTTTGTGTCGCTCCACAATGTCTTGCAGATTTCAGACTCAACTTGCCACTTCCTCCAAAGAAACTCATTGGGAACATGGACAGGGAGTTTATAGCTGAAAGACAGTCAGGCCTTCAGGTGAACATTAACAAATGAATATGGGAACCATTCCAAGTAATGTGTAAGCACTTTCAGCCTTTTTGTTTCCTCCTCCTTTTTTATCTGGAAAGTAACTGTTAGCTCCTTGAGTGTCCACACTACCTATTTTATTTCAACACATATTACCACTATTTGTGAGTATTTCATTCCCTTTATATTGCAGCTAACAAAGTAGCAGATAACATGTTATCTTTTTTTTTAGCATTTGCTTATATTTAGCATGGATAAATAGATATACATGCTGTCAAGTGACTTAATGCATGTTTGGGTTTCAGATGAGAATGACTGCACCAGATAAATTCTAGTTTTAATAGCATTTGTTAAAACATTTTAAGTTAATAAATTCACTGTTGGAAATTTTTTTTATGGTGAAAAAAAGAGGTTGACATTTAGTTGAGCTGTCAAAGCATTTTTTTCAGCTTCTCATAATATAGTGTCCAATTTTGGCAAGGGCTTTGAATATTTGAGGCTACTAACTGGCAGCCAAGTCCCTGCTTTGTAAGTGCTTGCAGAGTTTAATAGGCTTTGGGTAAATGTTAAAGAAGCATATTTCAAAATGTTTGGTGCTTAATTTTTATAGAAAGTGCTGGAATTGACGTTCCTCTGCATGTACTGCTGGCAGCTACAGATAACATTTCAATGGATGTTCACTGTTCACCTTTAGATTTTGATGAAATTACATGCCTCATGACAGCTATATGGCAAAATCGTTTTGTTTGAAGTGTTTTAACTATGGAGTTCATTAAGTTATCTCCAGGGCCCAAATTTTGATGACCTAAAAGTATTTTAAAGTGTTATAAAATAACTAAAATCTTTAATTAATTACAGAAAAGTCTTAAAGCTGAGATTAATTTAGTTTTTAAATTTTATGTACAGAAAGTCATAAATTAATTTATACTCTGATATAACTGCTACACAAGTAAACAACAAGGAGATATAAGAATAATGTAATATGAGAATTAATAATTCTTTCTCACTTTATTCATGTGTTAGATAAACTTTGGAAAGGTAAAATCATGCTGAATAATTCAGTCCGAAACCAAGATTTGTACCACAGATCATTTGGTCTCCATTCGGTTGATCTAACTACTGAGTTACCATTGTAGCAAGACATGAAATACTTCAACTAACCTGTGCTGGCATGATGCCATGATAGTTCAGTGGTTAGAGCAACTGAATGGGGACCAAAAGAATTGTGGTTCAAATCCCAGATTTGGCATTAAATCTTTTAATTTGATTCTATCTTTCCAATGTTTTCCTTGCACACAAAAATGAGAAAGAACAATTAATTCTCATTGGCAGTATTTAAAAATTTATGAATCAATTTAAATTTTCCGAGATAAAATATTTTCTACCAAACCATTAAATCTATTGGTCTGTTCAATTGTTTTAATAATTTAACTTTTGGATTTATTTCATGGTTAAATGATCAAAAATGATCTGCTACCACTGACTTATGAATCTGTTTATATTTAAAATTCCTGAAATGTTACTCACTCTAGTTTCCAAATTACATTTGGTCCTTTTAATGTAAATCCGATTACAATCTAAATAGTTAAATTGATAAATGCCAGATTTTTTAGTATCTGAAATGTTACAATTTTTTAGAGAAACATAAGTATTTTTTTTTCTTCTTTCTCTAACTCCTTTGTGCTGTTAAGCGTGGAGTACAAGCCTCTTCTACCCATTTCCTCCACTTTTCTCAGTCCATTATCATTCTCTTCATTTCTGTCATGGTTTTCCCTCTATCCTTCCCCAACTTCTCAATGTATTCCTGATATATCATGCGTGGCCTTCCCCTAATTCTTTTACCTTCTGGTCTTGCTTCTAAATATTGTTTGGGTTTTCTTTCTTCTGACATGCGGAGTACATGTCCATACCATTTAAGTTGTCTTTTTTCCAATATTTCTTTAACGGAGTGTGTACCCAACTCTTCCCTTATTGTTACATTTCTAATCATATCTCTTCTTGTTTCTGTAGGAGAGTCCAGTTCTCTGCTCCATATAATAGAATTGATAGTACTATTGATTTAAATACTATAATTTTTGCATCTTTTGTTATTTCCTTTTTTCCCACAATAGTATTATTAATCTGATAGTAGACCGAATTGGCCTTTCTTATTCTGTTTAAAATTTCCTGCTCTATTTTTCCATCCTTATTTATAATTGTACCCAGGTATTCATAACTGTCTACCTATTTAAGATTTCATCAATACATTTAATTTTAACTTCTTCTTTCCTTCCTATGTACATGGTTTTACTTTTGGGTATGTTTCATTCTAAACCTTTTCTAGTTAATTCTTCTTTCCATTCAATTAGCGCTAATTGTAAATTATTATTACTATTCGTTATCAATATGATGTCATCAGCATATATCAACGATTGTGCCCAAACTGGTCTTAAATTTCTATATCCTATCATAGTTCTTGCTGTTCTTCTTTTGCAAATTTTCCATATTTCATCCATCACAATAATAAATAAGAGTGGGCTGAGACTATCTCCTTGTTTAACTCCTCTATTCATCAGAAATGGTTCTGATTCTTGTCCATCTAATCTTATTATCCCTTTTGGTTCTTGATAAACTGATTGTATTGCTTCAATAAAATTCATAGGTACTTTTTTCTTCTTTAGAGCTTAGGTATTGAATCAAATGCTGCTTTCAAATCTAAGAATCCTAAATAAATACCCTTTCCTCTATCTATAGCTTTCTCTATTATCATTCGCAATGAGAAAATTTGGTCTTGGGTTTGTCTACCCATTTGGAAAGCAGCCTGTTCTTCTAAACCTTGTTTTACTATTTTCCTCAATTCCTGTTCCAGGATTCTAGTGTACACTTTATATACAACCGGGGAGAGACATATAGGTCTATAGTTTGAGCAATCACTTTGGTTGCATTTCTTATGTATTGGAACAATTACATTAAATTCCCAATCTCTTGGTATTTTTTTTTCCCGTCCATATCCTCTGAAATAAACTTTTCAGTATTATTAATTCTTTACCTCCATATTTAATCAGTTCTGGTGCTATTTCATCCCTACCAGCTAATCTACCTAGCTTGATTTCTTGTATTGCCATTTGAACTTCAATTCTATCAATTTCCTTTTCTTCTTCCTCTCTTTCTTACCCATAATTATTAATTATTCTTCTCCTTCTTATACCTGTATTCTCTGCATCTTCGTTTATGTATGAATCTAGAGGGGTATTCATAAACTTTTCTTCATAATATTCTCTCCATGTATACAGAATTTCTTTGTGTTTGGTCACTAACTTTCCATGTTTATTTTTGACATTCCTTACCTATTTTCCCCTTCTTCCACGTAGAGCCTTAAGAATATGTCAAAATCTTCTGTTATTTTCTTTATAATTCTCTTGCATTGATTTTCCAAATTCTTCCCATGATTTGTTCTTTGCTTCCTTTATACATCATTCTTCACAGTCTTTGGGGTCTTTAGTTCTAAGATATTTCTTCCAAGATTTTTTCTTTTCTTGTATTATATTTTTAACTTCTTCATTCCACCAATCCGTATGTTTTGTATTTGGACCAATTTTCTTAATTCCACATACTTCCTTTGCATTTTCCAAAATAGTATTTTTAATTGACTCCCATAATGGATCAATATCTAGTTGAGTATTTAAATTTCGTAATGCTACTTGATTTTTGTTTTCGTATTCTTCTCTTACTTGGGTTTCCTTCAATTTCTCTACTGCAATTCTCTCATACCTCTTTGCTTTCGGTTTTCTAATAAGTATTTTATGCCGTATTTATTTTGAGATGTTACACCAAATTCTTTAAAAAAATGTTTGAAGTTTTTTACTTGTCCAAGGTTTAAAGTAAAGTTTTTAAAATTATAATCATCTTTTATTTTTTAAGGGTAGAAATATTGTTTACATTTTTTATATTTAATTTTGTCTATCTTCTTGTATATAAAATCATTATTAAAACCATTAATTGTTGCAATGTTAATGTGTTTATGTTCTCTATTAAATTCCTCTTTATTTAGGGGTGTATTTATTAACCTTTAAATCAAACTATTGAAAACAGCAAATTTATCTGAAAAAGAGTTGAAACTTTTATTTTTTGTGTGATTATCATTATCTATGACTTGATTTCCTACAAATGTCTAAATTTAATTTATTCTTTATTATCATTAGATCTAGAAGAGGAAGGTAACCATTATTTTAAATTTTTAATGCGAACTTTACAGCTTTTATCCTGCAAATTTAGAAGTTTTAAAGCATCATGTATGTGTCTGTCTGTAACTAGAGCAAAAATGTCGTCTATACAGGGTGAGTCACCTAAAACTTGCACCGTAAATATTTCTGAAATGGTATGTGCTATTGATATGCGGTTTTCACGGAATTGAACTATAGGCAGGGGCTCGCATTTTCAAATGATACACAGATTTTTATAATTTTTAGAAAGTGTATTTATGTACAAAAGTTACATTTTTTTAAATGGAACAATGCGTATTGACATTAAGAAAATAAAAGTAGAATAAATTAGAATGTCAATGGTGTTTTTTGCACGATTCTAATGTAAGTAGTTTACGAGAAATCGTCATTTGTACAAAACGGGACAATGGCTAGGACAAACTAAAGAAAAACAAGTGAATGAAGAAAAATGAGGATTCTGACAAGTAAACAAAACTGTACCCTCAAAGCCTGTGTTCAAAATGAGCACCACCAGCTTCAATACAAGCTTCCAGTCTAGTATGTAAAGATTGCTGTACACGTTCTAGCATTTCAGTGGAAATTTCAGCGCAGGCAGCAGTAATACGCCGTTTCATATCTTCTGGTGTAGTTGGTATGTCCTTGTAGACAGTGTCTTTCAGCTTCCCCCACAGAAAAAAATCTAAAGGAGTCAAATCTGGTGAACGGGCCGGCCAAGGTACAGGTCCCCTTCGTCCAATCCACCGATTTTGAAACAATCCTTGAAGATAAGCTGTAGTAATTCGTGCACTATGGGCCGGACAGCCATCATGTTGATACCACAGATTCCTCCTAGTCTGAAGGGGAACGTCTTCTAACATCTGTGGAAGATCGTCTGTTAGGAGGTTGAGATACTTCTGTGAATTCAGTGTTCCTTCTATGAAAAAAGGGCCAATGATGTGATGGTTCACTATTCCACACCACATGTTCACACTCCATGGATGCTGACGTTCTACCTGACGCAGCCAACGAGGATTGTCAACAGACCAATAGTGCATATTTTTTAGAATTAGTTGGCCATGATTAGTAAATGTTGCTTCATCAGTGAACAAGATACATGACAAATTTGGAGTATCATGTCTCAATGCCCATGTACAAAAGTTCACACGATTCTCAAAATCATTGCCATGCAGCACTTGATGGAGAGAGATGTGATACGGATGGAACTTATGACGATGGAGGATGCGGATTACACTTCTTTGACTGATGCCGCTTCCTCGTGCGATTGCACGAGAACTAATGTGGGGATCTACTGCAACAGCAGCTAGAACATTAATTTCTCCTTGCTCTCCAGTTGCTCGTTTGTTTCTGGTGCATTTTCTAGACGTTATACTACCACTTTCACGTAATTGGTTGAAGAGGTTCACAAATAATTGACGAGATGGTTGACGTCTATTCGGATATGTTTCCAAGTACACTGTACAAGAAAGAACTGCATTCTTTCTACATTCACCATAAACTATGAGCATATCTGCTTTTTCTGCATTGGTAAATACCATCTTCCAAGCACGTCCTACTGCTTCAACTATCACAAAATAACTGCCAGTGTAGACAAAACACATTGTAAACAAACATAACAACATCCTAGCCTAGCAACTAAGCAATTGAATGGAACAAACAACTGCCGGTGCGTTCAATTTTCAAATGACGATTTCTCGTAAACTACTTACATTAGAATCGTGCAAAAAACACCATTGACATTCTAATTTATTCTACTTTTATTTTCTTAATGTCAATATGCATTGTTCCATTTAAAAAAATGTAACTTTTGTACATAAATACACTTTCTAAAAATTATAAAAATCTGTGTATCATTTGAAAATGCGAGCCCCTGCCTATTGTTCAATTCCGTGAAAACCGCATATCAATAGCACATACCATTTCAGAAATATTTACGGTGCAAGTTTTAGGTGACTCACCCTGTATAATACCCATAAAAAGATCTGCAAGAAAAGGTGAAACAGGACTACCTGAAAAAAGTTTATCATTAAAATAAAAAAACAAATGATCCAGACAAAGATTAGTAAGTTTAACAAAATCATCTATTAATTCCCTATTCAGATCTATGAACTCAAACATTTTTTTAAAAATGTGAAAGTTTTTCTATAGGAATACTAGGAAATAAGGCAGTTACATCAAAGGAAACAAGTGTATCATTCTTAGGTAATATTACATTGCGATCTTATTTACCAACTCAAAAAAAAAAATTTTAATACAGCTCTAAAATATATCAAAAGTACTAAATTTTTTGTATAACTATTTAGCTAGATTGTAAGTAGGTGAATTTATAAAATTTACAATGGGTCTCATTTTATTTCCAGGTTTATAAATTTTAGGAAGATCATAAATTCTTGGTAAAACTGGATTACTGACTTTTACATGTTTTCCTTTATTTGGTATGATTTTGACTTCATTATGTGCTTTATTAACATTTGCAATGCAAGATTTTAAAGGGACATTCTTAATTCTTATATAGTCCTCACTTTGAAGTAAAAGTTCTATGCTATTTATGTCATCCAATTTGTCTAAGATTATAATCTTATTGCATTTGTTAGCTTTAGTAAAAATTACGTCTTTTTCATTTAATGTTTAGTAATCTGTTTATTAATATTTCCTTTTGGGTTGTTTTTATTCAAATCTTGTAAGATTTTGCTGCATTTCATTTTAATCATGATTTATCATTTTCATTTTAATCCTGGCCAGCAACTAGTATGTATTTTTTAATCAACTCTTACAAAACTATAAGATAAACTGTTTTGCATTCTTTAATTATACAAAATTCATAATAAATGAAGAGGACTTCACAGACTATCATGTATATAAGCATAAGTTCAATAGCCATCTGACTATATTCAAAGAAGGAAACTGACCTGTCTGATCCCTAGTTTGGGATATGAATTCATAACTGATAATAATGATAACTGATTCATAATAATAGCCAGTCTTCTGCCACCAGCAATTCTTTCCAGACCAAACAATAAGCAGAAATGTGATTTCTTCCCAAGAGTGCATGAAAATTATACACAAATTTACTTCTACTTTTCAATTGAATAGTGAAATTTCTGATGCTTGAAAAGTTATCCGTATGTAGAACGTGAGTAAAGTGAAAATCTTTATGTACTCAATGCAAGTGTAAAAAAATGAAAAAATAAGAATTCAAAGGGCAAGACAGTGACAAAAGTATCGACAACAAATGCTCCAGAAATAGAAAATGACATCAATTTATGTTGTGTAAAAGAACCTCAAATTAGAGAGCCCTGTAAGCAAAATTAAGCAGTCTTTCGTGCCCAGTATAGAATAGGACACTGAGAACCACAAAATTAAAGAGTGTTCATAAATGAAAAAGCTCATTCTCATAAGATGTCCAAAAATGACTTAAATGTGCATTTTTTATAATCTATAAACCATTACAAATGTGTGTGTGCAACAGTTAAAATTTGACTAGCAATCTCATCCCTTGTGACTTTTATCTCTAGGGAGAATTAAAACATAGTGTACTGTTGAAACCTGCATGCTTAGGAAACAGTAAAATAAATTAAATTTAAAGGGAGTCGATTAATGACACTAAACAACACCTACTTTTAAATTTTTCCGGAACATGTTTCAGAGACTTTGCCTCCATCGTCAACCGGCCATCGACTGGTTCTCATTGGTTTAGTTGACTATATTTTGTCTTAGGTCTCCTCTGGTGGCGGTTTGAGGAACTTGCTGAACAAATCTTTCTGGGGGATGTCGAAATTGAATACTTTGTTCCTATTTTTTGAAATGAAGATTTGTTCCCATGCGGATAGTTCTTGTTTTCCTGATGTATGTTTTAGTACTTTTGGTTCTGGATTTATGTTGTGGTTTTTTTCCCAAAAATGCGTGGCTACTGCTGATTTTTCTAATTGTTTATATTTTATGTTCCTAAAGTGTTCCTTTGCTCTTGTTTCTAAATTTCTTTTGGTTTTTCCAATATAAATTTGACTACAGTCATTGCATTCAATTTGATATATACCAGAGTTTTTGTTAGTTGAAATGGCATCTTTAATGTTTGAACAAATTAGGTTTTTTAAGGAGAAATGGTTGACTGGTGCTAGTTGAATGTTTTGTTTCAAGAAGACTTTTTTGAATTTATCAAAGGCTCATGGATGGTAAGTGAATTTTTTGAAAATTGTATTAGTTTCTGTAGCTGAGAGGGTTGTAGTTTCCTTTATTAGCTTCTTCTTTTTTGCTAAGTTCACACTTTTGTCTACTAATGATTTGGGAAAGTCATTTTTTGTGCTATTTCAATAATTTTGTTGTATTCTGTTTTTTATTCTTCTGCTGTGAGAGGGATGTTGACCATTCTGTGTGTTAAACTATTGAGAATTGCCTGTTTGTGGGATCTTGGGTTGTAGTCATTAGATTTTATGTAGATGTCTGTGTGGGTTTTCTGTAAATGCCAAAGTTTAGTCTGTTTTTAATTGTCAAGACATTCAACTAGCACCAGTCAACCATTTCTCCTTAAAAAACCTAATTTGTTCAAACATCAAAGATGCCATTCCATCTAACAAAGAATCTGGTATATATCAAATTAAATGTTGTGACTGTAGTCAAATTTATATTGGAAAAACCAAAAGAAATTTAGAAACAAGAGCAAAGGAACACTTTAGGAACATAAAATATAAACAATTATAAAAATCAGCAGTTGCCACGCATATTTGGGAAAAAACCACAACATAAATCCTGAACCAAAACTACTAAAACATACTCAGGAAAACAAGAACTATCCACATGGGAACAAATCTTCATTTCAAAAAATAGGAACAAAGTATTCAATTTCGACATCTCCCAGAAAGATTTGTTCAGCAAGTTCCTCGAACCGCCACCAGAGGAGACCTATGACAAAATATTGTCAACTAACCAATGAGAACCAGTCGATGGCCGGTTGAGGATGGAGGCAAGGTCTCTGAAGCATGCTCCGGAAAAATTTAAAAGTAAGTGTTGTTTAGTGTCATTAATTGACTCCCTTAAAATTTAATTTATTACAACACTGTTTTCAACACTTCCAAGAAAGGAATAGTAAAATAAATAATTCATTATGAAATTCTGCCAGTTTCTCAGGATGAATTTCATTTCAATGGAAATTTTGACCAAGGCTATTAGCAGTGTCTACAAGCCAAGGAACATCACTTTCAACACTTTCTGTAAAAGATGAGCACTACATATTTTACTGTATACTTTCTTTCATGGTGGCCTTTCTATAGCAGACTCAGCTGCCCCTGAAATTTGCAGGACACTTAACATTTATTTTTGGTTAAACTGTTACCAACTGGAAATAATTTGTCCTTTTTTTTCTTCTTTTTATGGATTCCTACAGCAAAATTACTTAGTTCTCTCTCTGTGAGTACTTTGATGATTGTTGCTGCATGAACTACGCAAGTTTGATGCAAATTGGAGGATATCAATGAGGACCTCATAGACCATTATTGATTATTTGTAAGTGAAATCACTTATTAAATTACAATGTCAGCTGTAACACAATACTTTGTCTTTGCACTAAACTTATTATACCATATTCTGTCCAATGAGAGGTACTTTTTATAATACAAATTTGTTTCTTTAAAAATGATTTTCACTTTTTACTCAAGGCACCAACATCAAGAAAATGGAATCATAGTGGATTTTCATTTTGTTGAGGATTAGTGGTGCAAAGAGGTATTTGAAAGCCTTTTTGGTATATTTAATTGATGTTAATACCACTTAAACTCAAAGTTTAAGACAATATTTTGAAAGCATTTGCTGCATATTCATCTCTCCCTATTGTTGCTTGTTCAATTTAACCTGCTTTAAAGGAAGTTTGCTGGTGGTCCATAATTATAGTTATTGAATTTTTAAATGCTAAACTTGCCAAGATCAAGATATGATAATGCATTAATATTTTGAATTTTATTCAATGTGAAATAATACTAATGTGCACATGCGGTAGCATTTTAAAACAGGTAGATCTAAGGTCAATTGATAATATTTATTAGATTCTTTATTGTATAAGATATAATTTGGGAAGAATTAAGTTGAAAATGGAGATGATTGATCTCTTAAACACACTTCAAATTGTTATTAATGTAAGTAGTATATAATGGTCGCTAATCAATTCAGATTCTCTCCAAGTAACATATCACTATTAAAGTTTGATCATATTGCATTGGTTATAAAGTTAATTAAATTACATGATAATTCATCTCCTCAATTAATATTTATAATATAATTCATTTATAAATGGCAATTTCCTTTTTAGAAGTAAATAGTGTGCTAAACACTCACAAGTTTTTTAATTTCAAATAAGAACAGTATTAACCTGCATATATATTCCCGGTTTTTATTGGTCCCCTTAGATTTCCTACGTTCACATTGTATTAAAATGCCTGTAGCTAGGCATGTGATGATACATTCATGCACATTGACATTTTGTGGGGGGGAGAGACATAGATGAAATTGTTGCTTATCATAACCACTGGAAAGCGTTTTACCAAATATAGTTTTATCATGTCCCCCCCCCCCCCTTTTGCTGCACTCTTTATCCCTGTTTTTGGACATAGTCATTAAAAGTGTTAACACAATTGCAAACATTGATAACACATGCATAGATATACAGACTCACTCTTCAACACAAGGTAAATAACTGTTTAAATGGATGATAAAACAAAGAGATTGCAACAAATAACTAGCCGCTCAACTCAGATAAGAATATACGTAAAATCAACAAGAGAAATGTAAAAAATAAAGTAATGAATCATCAACAAATACATCAGCAACTTGAGCAAGAAAATCAGTAATCATAAATTGAAAAATATTAATGTGATGAACTGGATTCACTTAATTATCTTGCATCAGTGCACTAACCAGTGCCAATCAAGAAAGGAGTTAATCATGTGGTGGAAAGCTTTAAATGAATGAGAGGGAATAGATACATCATAATGGTTGTCATAATATGCAGACAATTAGAGCTAAAATACAAGATAATAGAAACGGCAACAACGAACAAATAAATACGTAAAATATGAAGCTATTAACAGTGAAGTAAACAAATATATACAAATATAATAATTTGTAACATAAAACTTCACTTGTTATATGAAATGATGAAATATTTCATATTAATTGAATAGGATCGTGATTTCATGAAAAAATCTGTCACAACTCAGAGTTGTGCGAGATGCTGAATATGCTGACTAAGCAGTCTGAGTTGGCTGGATGTTGACTAGTAGAATGCTTAATTGCATTTAGGATGTTCTAAGAAATATGAGAATGCTTATGTTTACTACACAAATAAAAATATTTAGTAAATATGCTCCACTTAACTTAAGAAGTCGATGACAATACTTCAATTATGTTTTTGTGAAATTAATTTCATGGACATTTGCCCACATCTTCAGTCAACACAATTGTGTTGTGTCATTGGCTTCTTAAGTGGAGAATATTTACTAAATATTTTTATTTGTGTAGTGTTTGTTACTCCACTGTAAATAGCTTCATTTTCTGTGTAATGCTTATGTTTGCTTACAAAACTCTTACAAAGCATTTGGCGTTAGATTTACCTGACTTGGCACTAGGGACACTATATTGGAAGAATCTGTATTTAACGACTGCTTATTTTGGCAGTCGTAGGTCATTCTAGTTTGGGTTCTTCTGGAGGTCACACTTGATCTTAGAAACCGGAGTCATCATGCCGCCTGCTAGCGGTGGCTCATCTATATGCATCCTCGACCAAACATGACATGCATCTGTAAGGAAAGACCTGTTTGATTATTTCTACAAGTATGTAATTGTCACCACTTCACTCCTAAGTCTCTTCAAGACTTGGGGAGAGTTTTGTATTTAACATTAATAATTGTAGTTTAGTAAATTGTCATATTATGGAACTCAGTGTTGTCTCTACTTTGCTCTATACTGCTCTACCATCTGACTCCTGCTATGCAGCCCCAGTTATTCCATTCAACTCCTGAGACATAATAATATCTTGCATCATATAAGTAAATAATTTCACTCTTAATGACACCTTCAAAACACCTTTTTCATAGAGGAAATTAAGACGTTTACTTTTGGAAAATTTGCTTGAATTTCCTCTGCCACCAAGTAAAGAACATATGGTAAACAAAGGTCATATGAACTGCCTTACAATAAAAAATATGCAAAGATTTAAATAGCAGCAGGTATGCTGTTGCATCTGTAACATCAACCCAAGTTGTTTCTCATTTTCGCTGATACTGTCTCTAATTTCTTTCATTACCTGAATAGAATTATTTTACTGAAAATTAGTAGAGATCAGGGGGATAATTTGGGCTCTCATTTTTTTATGAGAAAAGTGTGAAACACAGTTTTTGATCATAAGCTAAATAAATTAAACTCTGTGGCACTACAGGCTGTACATAATTTTGCTGCCATTTGAAAATTTTTTATATAATACGTTTAAATGTTTTAAATAATTAACAAATTTTTATAAAGCTCAAAATATCAGCGAGATGGTTGGAGTATTGATGAATAAATTCCTCTAAATTACTTCCTCAAAACTTTGTCAACTTACTGTTGATTCATAAGGAGCTTTTTATCCAGAATATTTTTGCCCGACATTTTGAAATGCTACATTCTCTAGCTTATGTAAAAGGATGCTTGCTGAAACTAATGCTTTGCAGATGCCTTTAAAGAAATTCCATTGCCATCATTTGTACGAGGGCTGTTCAATAAAGAATGATCATAATTTTTTTACGGTCATAATTTTTAGCACTTAAATTCAGACTTATTATATTCTGTTAGCTTAATGTGAAACAAACACACCGTAGTAGTTTCATTGTTGGTACTCCTGGTTCCCGCCTGTGAGAACCAGGCAAGTTCAGACATGTTCAGTATCGCCTACCGCTGGAATGGAGGTAACATGCAGTTAAAGTTGATGTTAGAGGAAGATCCAGAGTTTCTTTCAAACATAACCGCTTGCTCATGAAACTTGGCTACATCATTTTGATCCTGAGAGCAAACAGCAAAACTCAGTGTGGAAATCTCCTTCATCACCAACCCCCAAAGAAGCAAAAGTGGTTGCTTCAACTGGGAAAGTTATAGTCATCTCATTCTTTGATATTCATGGAATGGTTTATCAGCATGTTGTACCTGCACACACATTAATAGCTGGACAATACTACAGGGATGTCCTGAAAGCATTGCAAGTCCATGTCAGGTGCAAAAGACCACATTTCTGTGAAGCAGACTGGATGCTGCACCACGATAATGCGCGGCCGCATATTGCCAATGTTGCTGAATATCTTGCAAATATGCAAACGTGAAGTGCATCCCTCACCCTCCCTTTAGTCCGGATTTAGCCCCATGTGACTTTTTTTTGTTCCCTAACTTGAAGAAACGCCTTCGAGGGAGGCATTATCTATCATCAGAAGCAGTGGTGAAGGCTGCGGAGGCGATTTTGAAGGATCTCCCAAAAAATTGTTTCTAGCATGTCTTTGAAGACTGGCAGAAACGCTGGGACAAGTGCATCACATTCAGGGGAGACTATTTTGAGAAGGACCATCAAAATTATGAGGATGAGTAAAGGTAAGTTGTCAAAAAAAAATTGTGATCATTCTTTATTGGACAGCCCTTGTACTTCTTCTTGAAGTAAATATTGCTAATAAGGTTGTTTAGATATTGGAAACTAACATTTCTATGAACAAGCTGTTTGTAGATGTTGCATAATCTATACATTTTTTTTTCGTATAAAAATAATATAGGCTTATTTTAGTTTGATAAAGCCAACATTCACTAACTGGAAAATCACATTAATTTTTAAAATATTCTGAATATATAAAAATAAAACTTTGTTTTTCACACAATTGGCATACTACCTTGTTTCCATCTGTTGTTAAGAGTAGTATCTTCATCAATCTATCATTCAATTTCCATCAAGCCAAACAAACTTTACTGCTCTTCTTCTTTGGCATTGTAATATTCCCTTTCCTACTGCTCACATTTCAGAAATTATGATTAGCAGCACATTAGTACAATTATTAAATTATAGATGAGTCATATTTATTACACATCAGCTTCACTTATGTACCTATATTGAGGACATATTTCACGAACTATCGTTAGCATCATCGGCTCTAATGCGACTAAAGCTTGATCCAGTGGTATGGGTAGTTCTGAAGTTGCTGCTGCCATCTGTTGATTTTGTGATGAATTTAAATGTGGGGTTGTCTTCTGATGGGATTTCGAAGTTCATTAGTTGGTTTTTATGTTTTTCTATGTATATTCTCTCCCATATGATGAGTTCACTATGTTTTTGCATGTATTTTAGTAATTTGGTACTATCTTCAATTTCATGATTTTCAGACCAGAAATCTAGCTGCTATTGCGGACCTATCAATATTTTTGTATCTTAAGTGCCTAAAATGTTCTTTCTTTCTAGTGCCTATATTTCTTTTTGTCCTCCCTATGTAAATTTTTTCACAGTCTTTACACTTAATCTTGTAAATGCCTGACTTTTCTTATGGTTTTATCTAATCAGTATTATTACTGTGAAGTAGGTTTTTAATGTTGTAATTATTTTTAGGTGCCAATGTTATATTGCACTTCTTGAATATTTTTTGGGAATTTTTTGTGGCCCAGGGGTGGTAAATAAATTTAGCAAATCTAATTTCTTGTTTTATTGGTGACAGAGCTGTGATCTGTTTTAATCTTTTTTGAAGTTTGAATGATTTTAGTTTCTTATCTACAGGGCTTTTTCCATATCCATTTTTAATTGCAGTTTTTAAGATTTGATGTATTCTTTTTGATATTCTTGCTGGCTGAGGGGTAGGTTTACTAATCTGTGTGTGAGACTGTTGATGGTGGCATGTTTGTGTGGAATTGGGTTGAAACTATTTTTTTGTTTGTTTGTAATTTACGTCCTCCGTTAAGTCATATCGGACGATGAATGTAATGGGTGAAATGATGCTCAAATGAGCCCAGGGTCTATAGAGCTTAGAGTTACCCGACATTCGTCTTTCAGGATAAGGGAAAACCCCGGTAAAATCTTATCCAAGTAACTCACCCTGACCGAGATTCAAACTCGGGACCTCTTGAACGTGAGACAGACATGCTACCACCATGCTACCGAGGCGGGCATTGAAACTATTTGCTTTGATGCAATTATCTGTGTGTGTTGCTTTTCTATAAATTCCATTTTTTCATTGTTTTTTGTGACTTTTTAAGGTCCAAAAACTATAGGGTACAGTCCTCTTCAGTTTCTATTGTGAATTGTATGCTGGGTTCTTAAAGGTTGAGTAGTTTCAATGCATCATCTATCTGTTTGTAGTGTACCATTGCAAAGATGTCGTCTACGTATTTGTACCATGTTTTAAACATATGAGGAAAGGCTTTAGTTATATGTGTTTTGAAAAAGCTCATGTATAAGTTGGCCAAAAATGGTGATAGCAGACTTCCCATAGCCAGTCCTGAAATTTGTTTGTAATACTTTCCATTGAAGACAAAATAATTTTGGTGTATACATATTTCAGTAATTGCCAAATACTCTTCTATTGTATTGGCATCAAGGTTAATAGAAGTTAGCTATTTCTTAAGTTGAATCAAAAGTTTGTCTATTGGGATGCTAGGGAACAGGGAGCGGACATCAAAGGATACTAAACTATCTTGAGGTTTTAGGTTAAGATTTTGAATTTTTTCTACCAGGTCTAAAGAGTTTTTGATGCTCAGAGTATTGACTTGTGGAAAGCATTGGCATTTTTTGGATAGCCATTTTGCCAGAAGGTAAGTAGGAGTGTTAACATTATTTACAATGGGTCTCATTGGGTTTGTGTATTTTAGGCTATCCATATAATCTTGCACGGGTAGGGTTGTCCAGTTTGATAGTTTTTTGTTCTGCAGTTGTTAAAATTTTACTATTATTGATGGTTTTGTGTACATCTTTTATGCATTGGTTGAGTCGCATTTAGTCGCATTAGAGCCAATGATGCGAACGATAGTTCGCGAAACATTTCCTGAATGTAGGTACCTAAGTGAAGCTGATGTGTAATAAATACGACTCATCTATAATTTAATAATTATTTCGCTGCACTGTGGTGTTCCAATACAGTTAAATTTTGATACTTTAGTACAAGTTAAAATGTTAAGTGAAAATGACACTTTTTAATTCTTGTAGATGTTATCGTTGCATCAGACGGCTTTATTCGCAATATTAATACAAACCGTATCGAGTTTCATGATGCAATGATTGCACCAAACTTTAAGCATTTACCACATGATTGATGAAACAACACCAACTCCAATACTCAGACCATAATACGAGAATCGATTGTAGGAAAAATGGCGGCGCTCGTGGCCCAGCTTGTTATGTTGTGGTTATATCTACAGAGTAAAGTCTGTGTTTGTTTACTTTGATTGTGTGTTTGAAGAATTAATGTAATTCATATTACAGTGGCAATTAGTGACAAACGAGTTAGTTTATAGTTGAGCATTTAACATAAAGTGATAACGTTTACCTAAATATATACATTAAAGTATTGTCGAAATGCATCGTTGTTGTGTTCCCAGCTGCAATCTAAGTATGGTAATGTACCTCACACGACATTTAAATTTCCGAAGGAAAAATCGTAATGGAATAAGTGGACCAGGAACATACATCATAAAGATTTTAAAGTAAATGACAAACTGTAGTTTGTATTCATAATTTTGAACAGTGCTTTGAGGTTAAGGAAGACATCTTTCCAGTAAATGATGGTGAACCAATTCGTGCCCTTCGAAAAGTACCAAAATTAATAGATGATGCCTACCCCAACGATTTTTAAGAATCAGCCATCCTATCCCACATTAAAGCTCAACCAGAAAAGACGAAATCCTGAAGAATGTATCCAAGACATTTTACAGAGAGTGAAGATAATTTTAATATTTGGTGTGCACAAGATGTTATTGACAGTTTTGAACCTAAGTGGTGAGATTTTAACCCATTGATAGTAATTATTAAAGATGATTAGTTACGTTCTTTTCAATAACATTCAAGATCCCAGCTTCACTGATGTTCCTTCACTTAATAAGTTTCAAATTATTTCATAACCTAGAAGCAATATTATGAGCCTACCAGTGGGAAATTTTAAATGGCTCTTGCAGTGTGAGGGAACTGACACCTTCAAACGTGACAATTGGAGTAAATTGGCCAATCTGGTGAGTTCTCTTAAATATTATAGTATAAGCAGTACCTATGTCCTTACCAGAAAAGGTTACTATGTAAACAATATAAAAGAAACTTTAGTACTTGCTACAGACGATAGGATGATTGAGTCCAATAAGATAAAGTTTGCTGTGTTTAATGCTTATGAGTTGTCATGCCTTATAAATTAAATTTTGATTGGGAGTATAAGGTGGAAAATGCATAGTACTGGTCCTGCTACTATATGTGATAAGCTCTTAGGATTTGTCATGATGCTCTTTATTTATGTTATTACACATTTTAGTTGAAAGTATAAAGTGATAAATGCTTAGGAGTTACCTCGCTGCTCCGTAATATGGATTATATTATGTCCATTGTGTAGTTTCCTATTCTACGTAACCAGAGCCGCTGGGCTTCGACGGGCGCCATCTTGGAACCTGCATTATGGTCTGAGTATTGGAGTTGGTGTTGGATGAAAGCTGTGTTGTTTAAGTTATTGAGTGGCATATTTTTATATCAGGAAGTGCTCATTGTTAATAGCTATGTTCTCATTTTTGGCAACCTTTTATGGATTTAGAAACATGATAGCTAACGGTCCAGCATAAACACAGCAATTAAAGAGAAAATTTCTTAAATCCTTCTCTTGAAGTATTGGAGTTAAATAAATGTACAAATCATTGCTGAAAAAGTAAAATACATGATTAAATATGCACAAATTAGTTAAATATGCATTTATATGCACTATAAAACTTCCATAATAAACTCCTTAAAATGTGGAACAAATTTATTACTTGCGTATGTTTAACTATCAAGGAATAAAACATTCAAATATGCAAAAATCCAGGCTCTAAATTACAGTAATTGATTGATATTGATATTTTATTGGTCCAGTTTATCAGTTGTACATTGATTTTGGACACTTCATTTCTATACAAATTATTTTACAATATGACATTATTATTTTACATGTATGCTAGTACCAAAATTTTTACATATATAATTTACAATTCATCTAGCCTGTATATACATTTATTTAACAAATATTGTTTTAATTTACTTTTAAATTTTGGTTTTGAGCTATTCATCAAAATTTTTATCTTACTGGGTAGTTTATTATACAATTTGATCCCTCTGATATTAATGTCCTTTTCAGTGACACACCTGCTAATATTATACATGTGATAGTTATCATCATTCCTTGCACTGTAGTGGTGAATTTGACTGCTTTGTACTAATGCAAGTCTATCTGTTATGAATAATATATTCTGTATACATACAGAGAATAGACTGTGAACATATTTGGAGTTTTAAATGTTTCCCTGCACGACTCCCTTCCTTTTAGGCCATTAATCAATCTAATACATTTCTTCTGTAGAATTAGTAACCTGTCCATGTGACATTTGCGGCTGTACCTCATATTTCGATCCCATAGTTAAAGTAAGGATATATACATCCAAAATATATCATCTGCAGAAGCCTAGTGTCTTTGTAACTTTGAAAATACCTAAGCAAGTATATGAATTTACTAATATTATTACATATATAATCTATATGTTTAGCCCATGTTAACTGTTTATCGACAATTATTCCAAGATACCTAATGCTAAGATGAACTGTGATTTGCTTTAACCTTATTGTAGATGATGTTGACAGTGGTGTCTGTATTGCTGGTATTCTTTATCATTGTAATTTATGGACAATAGATGCTCTTAAAGGTTTTAGTTTTAAGGCTTTAGTAGCTATGTGGACATTGAGACATTGCTGGCATTCCTCTTCATTGTAATTCAAGGACAATTGACTATCTTAAAGCTTTCAATTTTAATAAATTTAGTAGCTGCATGGGCAGAGGTTTCTGAAACCTCTCTTACTGTGCAACAGATCGTAGAGAATTCTTTGAGAGCATTTGAATGATGCACCAATTTCAGATTTTTCCCCTGCTAGAATATTTCTTTTTCACTTCTTAGGTTTAGCATTTAGCAATCTCTTTGTTTTAAACTCATTAATCAGAAAATTGATAATTTTGCTAATTAGAACGGAATATCAGGAAATATCTACAGAATTTCTCTACACACTATCCATATGATACAGCTCGTACATAAGTATCTTGCATAAATATAATTTTTTCAAGCATGACTTTTTTTTATAGGCATTTCAGTGGACTAAAACAATAACTGAACAATAAAAGAAACAAAATAATAATAAGAATAGTTACATACAGTACAGATGTTTAAATAAAATTTCACTTTAAGGATGCACAGTGAACAAATTCTAGCACAGGGCTCTTTATACAAATAAAAATATTTTATAGATATTTTCCACTTATCTTAAGAAGTTGATGACAATACTTCTATCTCATTTTTGCGAAATTAATTTCATTAATTTCACACAACGAAGTGTGTTGACTGAAGATTTGGGCAGATGCTCATGAAATTAATTTCGCAAAAACAAGATAGAAGTATTGTCATCAACTTCTTAAGATAAGTGGAAAATATTTACTACATATTTTTATTTGTATAATATTTATTACTCCACTGTAACTAGCTTCATTTTCTGTGTAAACAGGGTTCTTTATTTAAAATCTAACGGGCACACAGCATTTTGCCTATAAGCATTTGGGTATGCCATAGCCAGTTTTGCTCCGACATAAACTCCATGCGTAAAGCATTTATAATACTCTTGCCTTACAGAAGATACTGGAAATGTTGTCCACCGTTGACTAAACAAGCATTACATCGGGAGAACACATTCTGATTCATATGATTCACAGGGTTGTTCATTTTAAATCTAACAGGCATACAGCAATTCCTTTCTTGGAAGTGTTGAAAACAGTGTTGTTATGATAAATTAACTTTAAAGAGTATAGCACACCGAAAACTCAATTATCAGGCATTTACCAAATGAGTTGCCAGGATTGTGACAAGATATACATTGGTAAGACCAAAAGGAATCTAGGAACAAGAATGAAAGAACACTTCAGAAATATTAAATTCAAACAAATGGACAAGTCGGCCGTAGCACATCACTTTTGGTCTGAGAATCACAACATAAAACAAGAAATAGAACTGATCAAACAGGCAAAGGAACCTCTGGAACTACAGATTTGAGAAAACATATTTATTACGAAAAAACAGGACCTCTTGATGAATTTTGAAATTCCCACGGTAGATGACGTCATCAAACTTACCAGGACGTTAGATGGCAGCACAACACCAAGCCAGATGCAGACACCAGATGCATCATCAGTCAACCACAGAACTGACGATAGGGGAGAAGTCCCCAGAAACTAGTCTTCATAAAAAACTTGTAAGTGGAGGAAAGTATATACAAGGTTGACTCACTTGCCTAATTTTAGTAAAACTATGGATGTTTAATAGCAATGCTTTATGTATGTGAAATCTGGAAAGTGTCCAAGTCTTCAACAGGATGATTCAGACATTTGTGTATAAATGCCTTAGGAACATGCTAGGGATACGCTGGCCAGAAGTGGTGTCAAATGAGGAATTGAGGGAAAGAACCCATCAATTAAGGATTGAACAGCAGATCAAGAAAAGGAAATGACAGTGGATTGGACTTAGACTACATAGATCAAATGACAGCATAGCAAAAGTGGCTCTTGATTGGAATCCTCAGGGACAGATGAGGGGAGGAAGACCCAAGATGACATGCAGATCAGTGGAAATAGAAAGTGAGTGGATACCCATGGGAAAAGTTGAAACGCATGGTACATCACAGAATCAGATGGCGAAAACTTGTCTGTGCCCTATGCTCCTCAACTGGAGTTTAAGGAATATAGTCAGATTTGCTGAAAACTATGTTGTCTTATTGTTTGTGAATTGTCATAAGATCAGGTGTGTGCATTGTGGCAATTAGTTAATTCATTTCTGATTAACAATGCTTCATCTATAGCAAAAGTTTTAAGGGGAAAGTCCCCTCCTTGTTGAAGAAATAACTTGAGTGTACTACTCTTGGCACATAATCTGCTCAGAGAGATATTGGATGTACTGAGTATAAGAATGTTGCAGTTTTTCTTTAAACCCTGCAGCGCTTGCTTGGCATTTTGGGACATAGAAGCTTGCACTGCATCTGAGAGATGCCATTCAATTTTTTCATTATTTTTGTATATTTATGTAGTTTCAAGAGTCCTTTTTTTTTATTATAGGGGGTAATCATAGTTTATTTAAAATTCCTGAACATATTTTGCATACATTGCTTAGTTAATAAGATACATATTAAAGCAGGTTTAATTACAATTACATTTAAATGTGCTCATTTTGGATAAATTCAACTTTAACATAGTATGATTTAAATGTAATTAACAATTAAATGAAGTTGTTGCATATTTAACCATTATTTGATGATTCATAAATATTAGTGTCCTAAGATTATGTATAACAACTTTTATCACCAGTTTCTGATCTCTTCTAACCTTCAGTATTATGCTCAACCTCAAACCTTTATGAATGTTCCACAGCTATTTTTCACAGTGCTTCTGTATTCACGCTATGTACAGTCTGAACATATTTACTGGGCATGTTCGAGACAAATATACTGTCCGCAAGACTTGCATGTATATCTCGTGGCTCTGTTTTTCAAATGACCACATTTGTAAAACCTTTTTCTTTTTGCATTCGTATCAGCTTCTTTTGTTAGGTGTGTTTTGTGTCTATTAGTATATAGGTTAGAAGAACAAGAACACTGTGAGCGTACCCGCAGGTAGTCATGTGCAAGATCACGAGCCAAACTTTTCAGAAAACGGCTGTGGTTCTTCACATCAATTTTATTGTTACTCTGGAAAATTTGACAGTTTATGGCTGCTACATTCAGCATGCTGTAAAACACCACCATTGGCCATCTGTTTGTCTTCCTGGAAACATTTTATGTGCTACACAACTGGTCTACAGTGTCAACACCTGATTTTGTTGTGTTATAGAAAGTTATTATTTCTGGCTTTCTTTTTTCTGCAGCTGTAATGTCAATAGCAACATCATGGTGCATTGTAGAGAGGGCCATTTGGGTACATATGAAACTAATGTGGAATTTTCCTGGAAGCCAAACAAAGATGAGCCTACCTCTCACAATTTTGCTGTGACAAATTCAGGGAATTTTTTTTTTTTTGTTCTTCCTTACAGTTCCAACAATGGTAATGTTGCATTCATACAGATAATGTTGTGTTTTGAGAACATTTTTTGGAATTTATTATAGGCTGATGGATGGAAAGCTATATCCAACGGTTTCAACCCAAATTTAGTAGACAAAACAGTTAACAGACTCAACAAAGCTAAGAAAATAAAAGAAACCACCACCCTAAAACCTACAGGAGAAAAAGAGAGGGAAAAAAATTAAAAAATTCACCTTCCATCCATCAGCCTATAATAAATTCCAAAAAATCTTCTCAAAAGACAACATAATTCTTGCACCTCAAAATAGGTTTAATATCAGAAATTTGTTAAAAGGCCCTCCCAAAAAAAATTCAATCACTATCAAAGAAAAACCAGGAATCTATGAGATCAAATGTGAAACTTGCCCCAAAATTTATATAGGAAAAACAGAAAGAAATATTAACATCAGAACTAAAGAACACATAAGAAACATTAAAAATGGTGAAACAGAAAAATTAGCTGTGGCTTTTCATTTTTTGGAATACTAGACATGACATCAACTTGGATACATCTCTAATAAAATACGTTCATCACCCCATAGACCTTTCCTTATGGGAAAAAATCTTCATTAACAAAAATCGGCATAGTCATGAATTTTGAAACTCCACCATTGGACATCTTTGACAAGTACATCACGCCATCTATTGACAATACGGAGAAAGAGGAAACCACTACAATTTGCACTAATCAAGTACCAGCTGATGATTAGAGCAAAAGATCTTGAAACATGTCCTGTGCATAAACAGTGTGAGTGAAGCAATGTGCCAATATCTTCTCGCTTCACTTTTGTGCTGATGATGAGATATGCTTCCTATATTTAGAATTCCTTGACAGATGAAACCAAATGAGGAAGACAGATGGAGACAGATGATGTGCTTGTCTATTTGGAAGTCTTTTTTGAGAAATTCTTGTTATATATGCTGCATTATAATATATTTTACCATAAATGAGTAGGATTTTGAGATGCTCAGCATTAACAAAGTGAGGTATTTTATAACTGATGGTTGTTTTGAAAATAAACACAGTAAACAATAGCTGAAATACATTTCTTTTGATCTTATAGTGTTGTCATGTTGTGTAGTCTCATGGCTAATGATAAAGATTTAACTGAGATAAATTTTGAAAGCTTGTAAATATATCGTACAAATTGTTTTAATTCAAAATGTATTTAAACTTGCAGAAAACATTCACCTTTCAATGCCGCTAAGAAACATTTGAAAAAGTATTAAGTTTAGTAAGAGCTTCATTTAAAATAGAATTAATATTAAAAAGTTTTGCTTTTTTTAAAAAAGCTACAATAAAAGCAGCAAAACTGTATTATATTATTATTATTATTATTATTATTATTATTATTATTATTATTATTATTATTATTATTATTATTATTATTATTATTAATTAGTTATTATTATTATTAATTAGTTATTATTATTATTATTATTATTATTATTATTATTATTATTATTATTATTATTATTATTATTATTATTATTATTATTATTATTATTATTATTATTATTATTATTATTATTATTATTATTATTATTATTATTATTATTTATTAATTATTATTAATTATTATTACTATTATTATTTATTATTATTACTATTATTATTAATTATTATTTATTATTATTATTATTATTATTATTATTATTATTATTATTATTATTATTATTATTATTATTTTTATTATTATTTTAGCAATTTATGTCCTCCGTCATATTGGACAATGAATAACATGGGTGAAATGATGCTCAAATGAGCCTGGGGTCCAATGAGCTTACAGCTAACTGACATTCGTCTATCAGGATAAGGGAAAACCATGGAAAAAACCTCTCCAGGTAACACCCTGACTGAGATTTGAACTCGGGACCTCTTGAATGTGAGGTAGACACGCTACCATCTATACTACTGAGGCGGGCAATATATATTTTGAACTTGTGTCAATCAATATATGAGTCATTTGGAGAATTTAATGCCATGGTAGCTCAATGGGTAAGAGCGACTGGATGTAAGCCATGAAATCCGTGGTTCAAATCCTAGCCATGGTATTGAATTTTTCATGATGACTATACTGTCGCCAGGTCATTGTTGATTGGAGGCAGCGCGGGTAACAAGATCAAAGAGACGGCAGTGCAGTGTGGAGACAAAAGCTTGCCGAAATGGTGGGCGGTAGCAGACGGATTTCGCAAGAGTTTGCCTTTGTTCTAGCCGGTTTCGATTGTTTGAGAAATTTCTGGAATGTATAAAAAGGCAGCCTGCTTGCCAAAGAGAGTCAGTCAGTCGGTAATTGAATGCGTGCGGGTAAGCGGCTGTGTTTGTTGAGCTTGTATGTTGTATTGTGTATGTGTACGAAGTGTATTTCTATGGAAATAAAGTACAATTTTTTGTGTTTGTAACTTGAACTTTTGATTTCACGAACCCAAAAAGTCACAATACAAAACCTGGGACTATATATGGCTAGTGTGAAGAAATGATTAATTTCCATCAATTAACTTAAATAATAAGAGTTAAATGACGAAGCCTGGGATTTAGGTACTTACAATAGTAAGTCGCCACAAACAGTGTATCTTGGATACGAGAGCCCCTAGTGGTTTACTGGGAAAATATGAGTCAATTGGAGAATTTAATGTCAGGACGGCACATTGGCCATGGTAGCTGAATGGGTAAGAGCGACTGGATGGAAACCAGGAGATCCATGGTTCAAATCCTAGCCATGGCATTGAATTTTTCATGTTGACTATCATTAACAGATGTTTCTGAATGTGGTATTGTATAGGATGGAACATTATAAATTTCCCTTTTAAATTTTTGAACACATAAGAGCAGGAAATGTGCAAAGAAAGAAGCAGGAAAGAAACATAGAAATCTGTGTGCAGTGATGTTGGATTATTCATTATTTAAGTTTACATGAAATGATATCAAACTAAGCAATGTGCATACATAAATTATCTGGAAATAGCATTCAAATGCACAGCCATTGTAACAACCACTCTGATAAAATAAAATAAAAGAAATAAGAATCGTAAGTAATCAAGTGTACCTAGAAAATTAGAAGCTTAAAACATAGATTACTACTAAAAGGGCTAGTGCCTTAAAATTTTTATGACAAATTGCATATTTTAATCAGTTCTATCTTTCTCCAGCTACAAGATTATGTCTGCCTCTATTGAGTTAAGAGTTTTAAAATATTCAATCAAGATGAGGGCTTAAATGTACAAAGAAAATTGTAAGTCAAATTAATGTCAGTTTGAAAATAATGATATACTACATGTTCTGGATGTGTATATAATATCACTAAGCTTATACATTAAGATATTGAAAAGTAGCACTGTATGCTGTACTACAAATGCTTTGCAAAGGAAGTTTGATATAATTAAATTATCCAATTTTTCGGTGTAGGGCATTTTGGGTTTTTTCAGATACATTATTGGAATAGGAATGTCACAAAAGCAAGAGGATTGGTTTCCCCAAAAGAAAGTAATTTGGTTTGCTCCGGCTATAGCTAAAGTTTTTGCATACATCCTTGGCATAATAGAGGAGCTCCAGTATTGAAACAGAAATAAAAACCTGCTGCCCAAAATGTTAGGTTGAAACTACAGTTTCTCAATATCTGTTTAATATTCTGCTTCTAACAGCTTTGAACGTATATTCTACATGTATGTCACTTACATTCTATAGTAAAAATATTGGTTACATATGTGTATATTGCTCTTTTTATATTGAAAAAGAATCTGATGTGTTCCACTTACATACTCTAATCATCGTTTTATAAATTTTTCATACGAAAACTTATCCTTCTGCTTCTTGTTAATCCTGATAAACTTTCAATTCATATTTATACATTTTATTGTAGGATACAGCAGGTAAAGCAATAGTTACATTATACATGTTTGGAGGAATTTAGTAACAGTGACTTCCAAATTAATTGAAAAACTATTTGTAGTCAGTTTTTAACACTGTCACTTACATAATCACTATCATATGTTTAAACAGTGTGTTGCTATGGTTGGCTTCAAAATTTCATTATTTTGCAGGACTAGGGGAGAAAGATGAATGACTTATCAGCTGAGAAAAGTGTAAATATTTGAAAATCCAAACCAATAACAAGGATTATCTCAGAAAAGTTGAACTAAATCAAGAGTATGTTTATGTACATATACATAAGTAGGTAATTATGAGATCTGCCTTTAGTATAGTAAGATTTTATATATTTTAAGTCATTCTTAAATTAATTAAAAGATAATACTCAGAAATTCAAGATATAAATTTTATTTGTCATGAAAATATCTTAAGTCTGTGATGTACTAATCTAAATCATTAGCCACTTTTAAGAAAATCATAATGTTTAAAAACTTTTCTCTATTTGAAAGGTTGTTTGGGGTGGAGATATTTTCGGAAGATCTTTGCGTGGCACCTGTAGATGTTGAACTCAAATATTAAAGTCACTGTTTAATTGACATTTGTTTTTGAGTTATGCTGTTTACAAAATAGTCATCCTTTTCTATAAATGCTGTTTTATGGGGGAGCACTCAGCGACTCTCAAAGCAGGTCTTTCTGGTGAAATCTCTCTTTTAAATTTTGGATGAAGTATAATATCTTCTCTATTTATTGTACTAAAGTTTAAGTACTGAAAATGTGTTCAACTGAGAAACATGTTACGTCGTCGGAAGGTATTGAACTGAAATATAAGGTTTGGTATTTATATAACTTTTGAATTTTTGCCTTTGCTATGCGCGTGCACACACACACACACACACACACACACACACACACACACACACACACAAAGCATTTTTTTTTTATTTGTTCATTTATACTCCGCTTTTAACTCCAATAGTTATATTGGCGGCTGTTCTCCTTTGGAACATATCAAGTGAGTGTGTGAGTGTGTGTTGTTTAAGGGCCCGTCGATGGAACATATCAAAGGTATTAACTCGTATACATTGGGTTTTAATAATTAGATCACGCACACATTCACACTCTTGTTCATACTTCTAGACTCTGGGGAAAGGAATTATCTTGGTTGGAGAAAAATCCCCAGCCACACCGCCGGGAACCGAACCTGGGACCCCTAGCACGGCAGCCAGGTGCTCTATCGACTGACCTACGGGGCCAGCCATAAAGAATTGTTTCTTAAAAATGCTTTCATAGGATTCAGGGGGGACCTTAAAGCATGTATTTTAGATGAAATCTCAGTATTGAGAGATTGGGTAGAATTTAATATTTCCTCTTTTCTACAAGAGTCATACTGAAAGTTGTGAGCAACTCATTGTTAACATTCAGATACCGACAATATAACAAAAAGGACTGTAGGATCACAATCTGCAGACCTGCGCCAGATCTGCACCACATGTTGCTATAATATGATGTCATTAGCTTCTATCACATGGAGACAGCATTTCCAAAATGGCAGACTTCAACTGATGTTTTGTTTTGACAGCATGTGTCATTGAATTTCTTATTGAAGAGGAAAAATATGCTACTGAAATTCACTTCAGGCTTTAATCTATACATGGAGATGCATCATGGGCTCCAGCAGTGTTATGAGAAGGATGAAACATTTTAAAAATTGGAATACACAAGATGAGCCTAATAGTGGTTGCCCTCGAGTTGCCTCCATGGTACACGACATGAAAAAAATTGATGAGCTCGTTAGAGAAGATATGAATGTTTCTGTGGATGACATTGCTACAGAACTTGCAATAGGACATAGCAGGGCACAAGAAGTGATTTGAAGGCTTAGGTTATTGAAAGGTTTGTCTCTTTTACATTATTGACCGAAGACCACAAACTTTCGAGAAAAAGCATGACCCAAAACCTTCAGAGACTTCAAAATTGAAGACTTCTTTGACAAGTATTGTAGACAGACTATGAAAGCTGGTTCCATCGTTCTGAGCTTGAAAAAAAATGCCGTAGTATGTAATGGGATCACTTTGGATTTGGCATCGAAGAATAAAGAGAAGACCATGCAATCTGCTGGGAAAGTTATGGAAAGTGTCTTCTGAGATGCACAGGATTGCATTGTAGTTGATTGTGTTAAACCTGGATAAACTATAAATGCTGCTCACTATATCCAGACACTTTTGAAGCTGCATTACATTTTAAACACCATAGAAAGATCATCTTTCAGAAGAATAATGTACATTTTCACACTGCTTGTGCCAGTTGGATAGGAAGCTCTTCTACATCCTTCCTGACTTGGCACCCTCTGATTACTGTCTTTTTGGTTCTTTTAAAGAACAGTGCAAGACCACTGCTACAAGACAGAGTATATTCCAAAAGCAGTGTCAGTCTTTGGGCAGCTGGAATGGATTTCTATCAAGAGTATTCTCAAATGTGTAAATTGATGGGGAAAAAGTGTATAAGGAAATGGAGAGGGTAAAATTAAATGGAATGTACTGAAAACTCTGTAGACTAAGATGATATACTCATTCTGTCTAAAAGTTAAATATTAACATTTTTAAAGATTGATGGTCATGACTAGTATGATCCTAGTACTGTAGGCAGATGTCAGAGCAAGTTTAAGAATCTATTGAGAGATTTTCTCCATAAATTGCATTTTCTCTTGCTCTCATATAAGAGTTAATTTATCTTATTTATATTCAACAATTACTGGTTCAGTTTCATCATTGTATTAGAAGCAGTGAATGACCAAGAGCGTAACTATACAGAAGAAAATTGAAAAACAGCATTTAAGTGGAATTTTTTGTATAGTCTTTGAACCTTGGTGAGTTCAGAATTTTTTTAAAAATTATTACTACTCACAGAGAAGGGATTGCTAACACAGGAGAGTCTGAATAAATACGTTGGTAGGTACAATGTAAATAGATGGTAACTTAAAACCTTGCAGCTTTTTTAGAATTTGTTTGGTATACTTTGCACCATTCTGTATATGACTAAACTGGAGCATGTTTGTCGCATCAATTTGAATTTTGTGCTTGAAATCACATAAATGGTGCTGTGACAGACAGTTTTTTGTTTATCAGATATGGAAGGTAAGGATACCATACTTTTACCTTTGTTGGAATTAAAGATTAAGAATTCAGTGAGGTAGTCAGTATTTTTGTTTTTAATCAAATTTACGTCCTTCAATGTTAAATCATATCAGATGATAAAATGGTTGAAATGATGCTCAAATGAGCCCAGGGTCCATAGAGTTTTGAATTACCCAACATTCGTCTTTCATGATAAGGGTAAATTCAGATAAACCTTATCCAGGTAACTCACCTGACCAAAATTCAAACTCGGGATCTATTGAGAGTGAGGCAGAGGTGTTACCGTCTGCGCTACCAAGGCAGGCAAGTAGTCAGTTGTCTTCAAAGGATGTCTGGATCAGAATTCATTGTTACAAATGTAAACATGCTTTATTTCCCCTTGTCGGAAGCAGCTAAGCTATATGGCAGATGTCAGTTCTATTGTTACTTGTAAACCATATATATATATTTTTAATTGAATCCCTCTGTAATTTCCATATAATAGGTTCAGCTACTTTGTGAGTTACTGAAATATTTGTGAAATGCATGACAACTAATGTAACTAATTTCGTGGGAGTCAGACAAAATTGTAATCTGTTGTAATTAGTTAATTTTAGGCATAAAATACTACCAGTTTAATCTGCTGACTACCTCATTGTTATTAATGCTGATCCTTATTTCCATTTCTGGTTATGTTGGCAGCACAGCTTCTACAACATTTGCATTGCAACTGTATAACTTACTTGATGTCTTTGACATAAGTATGTTTGGAAAATTAATTGTTCTTTCACACTAGCCGTGTGTAGGACGCACTATGAAAGGGTAGAGCCAGAATGAAAAATTCAATGCCATAGCCGGGATTTGAACCACGGGTCTTCTGGTTTCTGTCCAGCCGCTCTAACCATTTGAGCTACTATGGCCAACGTGCCAACATGACATTAAATTCTCCAACTGACTCCTGTTTCTCCCGGTAAACCACTAAGAGTTCTCATAAACACATGAGACAACTACCTTAATGGCAGCTTACTATGCTGTAAGTACTTCAAGGCCCGGGCTTTATAGTTCGGACCACTATTGGGTACAATTAATGGAAAATTAATTGTTCTTTCACACTAGCCGTGTGTAGGACGCACTATGAAAGGGTAGAGCCAGAATGAAAAATTCAATGCCATAGCCGGGATTTGAACCACAGGTCTTCTGGTTTCCGTCCAGCCGCTCTAACCATTTGAGCTACTATGGCCAACGTGCCAACATGACAACACGAGTCAGTTGGAGAATTTAATGTCATGTTGGCACGTTGGCCATAGTAGCTCAAATGGTTAGAGCGGCTGGATGGAAACCAGAAGACCCGTGGTTCAAATCCCGGCTATGGCTTTGAATTTTTCATTCTGGCTCTACCCTTTCATAGTGCGTCCTACACACGGCTAGTGTGAAAGAACAATTAATTTTCCATTAATTGTACCTAATAGTGGTCCGAACTATAAAGCCCGGGCCTTATAGTACTTACAGCATAGTAAGTCGCCATTGAGGTAGTTGTCTCATGTGTTTATGAGAACTCTTAGTGGTTTACCAGGAGAAACATGAGTCAGTTGGAGAATTTAATGTCATGTTGGCACGTTGGCCATAGTAGCTCAAATGGTTAGAGCGGCTGGACGGACACCAGAAGACCCGTGGTTCAAATCCCAGCTTTGGCATTGACTTTTTCATTCTGGCTCTACCCTTTCATAAGTATGTTTATCAATATTCTGTGATTATCAAGCCTAATGAAAGGGTATATAAATAAAGATAATGAGCTGCTTCGCACTATTCGGAACATTCAAAATGAAGGATAGTAAAAAAAAAAAAGTATTGAGAGGTGAAATTGCTTGTTAAAACAAGGAAAAAAGCTTTAATTAACAAGGGTTCTAAAATTAACCATTCAGAAGTATGAGTGATATAGGTATATAATGCATGCATTACTCTGATTGGTCTCAAATCTTAATGTTAAAACTTAAATTCACTTGTAAAAAAAAAGTTAAAACTTATTATATCTTCATATAATGAAGGTAAACATTTGTTACACTTATAAAATTTGGTGGTAGGTACAAAATTAATACAGATTAATCATTACTGATTTCGTAGAAAATGAAGCTAGTTACAGTGAAGCAATAAATATTACACAAATATAAATTTATATTAACATCAATTTCTTAAGTTAAGTGGAGATTTAGTAACAAATATTTATATTTGTGTAATACAGATTAATCAGTTGTTTAAAAGTAAGTCTTTATACTGGCTTTGAAATTCCATATTCTAGCATTGTGAGAAACAGCTGAATGATGACCCCATCATCTAAGAACTGGTTGATGCCATTTAAAACTTTTTTAAAATGCATTGTGTGTTTTAAATGCATTGTCTTTTAAGTTTATTGTATTCTGAGTAATCTGAAGTGACATCTGTTGGTGGAACAGTACAACTTTTGCTGCAGTAAAAAGACATGAAATTGACAATCAGCTGCCTTCAAGGTTGACTGTGTTTTGCTGCACGAAAACAAATGAAAGATATCACTGCAATACACTTCAATCATCAACTGTCGCAATAACCAACAAACAGCTGCTGCTCTAACACCTTGTGGGGTATTTATACCTCCTCAGCCATTATTTCTAGAAAGCCGTAGACCTTCTGAGAACTTTTGCAGCTGCAGCAATGGGCGGAATGCTCTGGAGCCTCTCTATTTCCTTTTCTCTTCTGCCGACATGCCCGGCTTTGGCCTGTGGCAGCAGCACAACAATGCCACATGGTGACAATATGTTTTCCGATGCATTTAGTTCAGCTGGGAAAACTGGTAGTTTTCAATAATTGGTTTGGTTTAATTTCATGATTGGTGGACCAAAAAGATAAGCTGCTGCAGATCTTTCAATTTGTTTGTATTTTAAGCCTCTCACGTGTTCTTTCAATGTGGTGCTAAGGTCTGTGTGTTTGTTGTGTGTAATTTGGTTGCAGTCGATTAATCTTATATCTGATGTCATGTTATGTGATGGATTAATCTTATTTGTTTTTCAGCTGAACTAAATGTATGGGAAAACATACATAAAGTAAAGCACAAAGCTCACCTCATGAATTTTGATTTTCCATATGGAGGCCTTAATTAAAAAAAGAAAAAAAAACCTAGTAAATGAAAAGAATAAAATTGCAACTCTTAATAAAGTTTACCAGGCATGGATAGCTGACTTGCACCACTACTGTCTCTTCTAATTCCAACCACACAGAAGAATCTGCTCCAAAGAAGGCAGTTCTATTGACTGGAAAAGTGATGGTGATTTTTTGGGATGTGAAGGGTGTCAAACTCGCTGACTTCTTGCAAAAGGAAAAATGATTACTGGAGCATACTATAGTGAGTTATTGACCCAATTCAACAAGAAATTTAGACACTGTCCCATAGGGTGAAGAAGAAAGTTCTGTTTCACCACAGTAATACCCCCAGCATATTCATCTGGAGTTGCCGCCACCAAACTGCATGAATTGCATTATGAATTACTGCCACACCCCTCATATTCTCCTGTTCCCAAATATGAAAAAATGCCTCGCAGGAACAAAATTTAGATCAAATGGGGAGGTTATCATGGAGATCGAGAGTATTTTGCAGTGCTTGACAATTCTTACTTTTTGGAGGGGTTAAAAAAAAGCAGGAGTGTTGGGAGATGTGTATATGCCTAAAAGGGGACTATGTCAAATTGCGGGGTCATCAGAAAGAAAAGGAGTAGCCCTGAAGAAGCCCTATATAGTAGGGCGAAACATTGGCAACAACAAGCAACCAAAACGTGTCCTTCCCCGGAAGACTTTGTTATTATTGTTGATATATGTATTAAAAATCTGATGTATACAATAACAGGCCATACAGGAAACTTCAGAAGAATAATGAACAATTCTAAAGCATGATTCCCATTGCCATTTTCATACTAATATGCACTAAATATTAAATATAACATTTCGATTTCTGCTTCATTTGTAAACAAAAATGCTAGCTGCAATTAAATATGAATAACAAAGAGTACATAAAGTAAGATTCCCCTTGCTATTTAATACTAACATGAATAGCAAACAATACATAGAACATGCAATACCCATTGCTATTTAGCCCACCTCGGTAGTGTGGTGGTAGAATGTCTGCCTCACGTTCAGGAGGTCCGGGGTTCGAATCTCGGTTAGGGCGAGTTACCTGGATAAGGTTTTTCTGGGGTTTCCCTTATCCTGATTGACGAATGTCGGGTAACTCTAAGCCCCATGGACCCCGGACTCATTTGAGCATCATTACACCAATTTCATCCATCGTCCGATATGACAACGTTGGAGGACGTAAATTACAAAAAAAAAAAAAAAAAAAAAAAAAAACAAACAAACAAACATTGCCATTTAATATTAACCTTTACACGCTAACATGACACTAAATATTAAGTTAAATGTAGCACATTGATTTCTGGTTGTATTTGTAAACAAAACTGTTAGCAGTAATGAAATATTAAGTTCTACACTCTGTTTGTATAATCATAATCATTAGCATTAGTTATTAATAGTATCATTTTGTTTTTTACAGAACTATTTGAATCAAGTCCTAATGAATCCGATTTTGGCTTCTTCATTGCCAGTGAAGAAATTCCTGGATCCGGATAACTATGCAACTCCTTTCCAAGGTGGGTAAACATTTTACAATTGAATTTAAAGAATTAACAGAGCAGGAGATTTTTAATTGCAGTAAAGCTCCCATGTTGGATTAAAGATTAGTTGAATATTGTGCTGAAACCTTGTTGCTTTCTGTGCTGTGGTTGGCAGACATTCTCCAGTGCCAGTCAGTATGATTGGTTGGAGAGGAAGGGATAGCACCTTTTGCTTTTTAACTACTGGGAACTCGTATGGGGATAAGTAAAATAAAATAAAGCAAATTGTAACATGATGTCTTTGAATTTGCTTGCCTAGCCAGGATGTATATTCTAAATTTATTGTTAATTAATACTTATTGTATCATTTTTTTATATAATTTACCTAACCAAAATAATACTAATGCTAATTCTGATAACATGAGTTGAACGATTCTTCACACAGGTGGTTTTGCAATGTGCTTCTTGTCGGTAATGCAGATAACATGAAGTCTACAGTAAATATATGGTTTGTTGCATACCTTATTTCTAACATACATAGCATAAACTCTTAAAAAGAAAAGTAAATTACTCACATATATTAAGCGATACAATGTTGGAACTGCCTCCCATCGTTGTTCAAGCATTTCTTACACTATTTAGGAATATGCTCTTTGCATTCTGCAGTTCCCTCTGAGAAATGACATTAATTTTTTTAAGAATATTATTTTAAAGTTAATGTAATGTGTATGGATTGGTTTTGTACACTTCCTCTTTTAATAGCCCCTGCAGAAATAAAAATTGAAGAGGATAAATTGGGTGAATGAGGAGACCATATGTTGATAACTTTGTCTTATCATTGAATGTAATATAATTTGATGTCACAAATTTCCTGAGTAGTTGGCTGTATATATTGTTGCAAAAACCTGTTGAAAAGATTTACAAGCGCATTTGCTTTAATTAATTGGCTGCAGATATAGTATAAAGGCCGCAAAATGTTTTGGTTTACCTCTCACTGTTAATCATTTCTAAGAAAGAAATATTTTTCCTATTCTCTCAACATTAATATAGTTCACCACACTTCTATTTTTTGGTCATGCACATGTTCTTTGTGCATTATGTAAGGCTTTTCAGAACTCCAACATCAGTTATTTTATGAATGTTGTGAAAATGGTTCCCTCTCCATGCTTAATATATGTGAGTAATTTACTTTCTTTTTAAATGTGTATGTTATGTATGTTAAAAGTACATACATGATAATTGTACTATATTTACTTTCTATTACCCATACTGCTAACACAGCTTCGCTGGTAGGTGGCATGCCAACGAAACCAGTTGTATGAAGTATCATTCATTCAGTACTTTCTACCATGTACTATTACTGCTTCTGGAAGCTAGCAGTTTTTCTGATTGGATGTATTAGTATTAGTTTATTTCATACAATATACACAGTTGGTGTTATTGAAGATCACGTCAGAAGCAGTTATAATGGATAAGATACAAATAATTACTATGATACAATTAGTGGTACTAGACATATCAATATTAATAAATGGTAATTAATAATTATGATAAAATAATGATGATTTAAAATGATGCACACAAAATCAGGTGTAAGTTATACAGAACATACTATTGAATACAAATAATTGTTGTGCATCATTTGGTATCTATTCCACCTAGGCTTTAATTTAGTTTTAAATTCTAATTACTGATAAACAGCATCCCTCTTAACCTGATTGTGCATTTCATCAATTTATTTTACTGTTTACTTCACCTTTTGTACTTGATATTCTCAGAATTCTCTCATTTTAAGTATCATTCAATTATTTGCTGGAACTCAACTAATTTTTACTTTTATTTCTTAATTTAGCTAAATTTTTTATTGCTGTTATATTTACTGTTAACTTTTTGTTATCAGTAGTGCATTCTTTAAATTAGTTCATTATTATTTGATCATGTTAATTATATTTTTACTCTTAATACTTTTAATAATTACTATAATTATTTCTTTAATAAGTCAGTTTAATAGCAAGTTATTTTTCACTTCAGAATTCATGAATTTATTAAGTATCCTTCTCTCTCATCTATTATTTACTTTACTTTCATTACTTCTAGCTTTCACAATTCTGCTGTTACTATTGGTTGTTTTATTTCATTTTTACTTCTTACTTCTTTTTAACCACACTTTAGCTATACTTTAGCCAATTAGCCACACCTCTCCTACACTCCTCTCTCCTCTGAAGCTGTTTTCTCCTTTCCTATTGCTGGCAATTTAGTAATTTTCATGGCTCTACTACCCATTCCTCCTCTCACTCTTAAGTCCCTTCTCACTTGTCCTGCTTGTGTGCTGTTCTGTCTCCCTTTGATCTCCCCCAATTCTTCATATCACCATCTGGCTCCTCTCCTTAGATTTCAACTAATTAGCTCCCTCTTCTATTCTTCTGCATTGAAGATTCTTCTGCATATATGTTCCCTTTTTTTTACCAATTCTTTTTATTGTCAGAATTGAATATTCATTAAGATACAATACTGATCACAACAATAGAACTAGCTTTTACGACCATAACAATAAAAAAATTTGTGTGTGAATAGTCTCCAGATTTAAATCCCGAGTATATAGTATGCTTTCTTTTTTAAACTAATACATATAAACAAGTTTATATTGGGTACTGCAACATAAACCAACAAAAATGAGTTATTAACCTATGTTTTAAATCATACTTTATTATTTATTTTGTTTGTGTGTTTGTTGCTGTATGAAAACTCTTAAGCAAGGATCAACACAGAAAGATACGCTACAGTCAGTGCACATATATCTAGATTCTCTTCATATCTTCTTGCGCCTAGCATCACACTCACTGCTGCACATTCTACATATTTATGTTGGATTTTTGTTTTCTCATTGGGCGTGATTATGATGGAAAATGTCTGTAACAAGTCACAAAGGACTTGCTTTCACTGATGGTCTGCCCACTTCTTTTGGAACATTTCTCCCTCCGATGTTCTGCAGTGATTTTCTCAGCTGCAATATCACCTTCCGATGATTTGGAAAAGTCACTTTCTTCTTCTGAAGTGGCTTCGTAGCTTTCTTTAGAAATTTCAGTTCCACTAAATTCAATATCACTCTATTTCTATAAAATACACAGAACCACACACTATATGGGTACACACAACAGCTGGTAGGAACAAAGACAACTATCATTGAAAAATACGTGGAAGGAAACAAATGCCTGAATCAGAGACATCTGTTGGCACACTTACAACTATCAAAGGAGTGAGTTCAGCTCAAAATCTAACAGAAATTTTAAGGAACTGCAAGATAGTGAGAGAATTTGGTTTTAAACTAATTTCCAGTTGCAAAGCTAGTCACCCTGGTATACTCAGGATTTTACTATTCTTGAAAAATTATAAACACGAGTTTACTCGGACTTTTACGTTAAGGGGTTAAACAAAAAATTTATTATTAAATTTTAGATGAGTCGCATTTTTTACACCTCAAAATAGGTACGAAAGTGAAGCAGATGTGTAAAAAATGCGACTCATCTAAAATTTAATAATTTTTCGCTTCACTGTGGTGTTCCAATACAGTTGAATCTCGAAAAAATTTATTAATTATATCAATAACTGCAACATCAAAATCTGCTCCGCTGGACTCTTTACTATGATATTTTGGTTTGGGAAACTTATCCCAGCTGTTGTGCTTTATGAATGCTCCAGTGGCTTTGCCATAGGCAAGAAGTACAAACTTGATACTTAAATACTGCAATAGTTCTGAATGCATTAGATGCATTTTAAACACTGACAGAATTGCTGTTGTGCAAAGTGTTGCAGCACGTAGTTTTACTGTTAAAATCCTGGCCTTCCAGTATACACATATGTCAATGTTGCAGGGTTGTCAAGCATATGCCTACGGCTTTATTCTGGTAGACATACTGAAATTTGGTTCTTTAATATTTCATGACTAAATGAATCATATTAGTAACCTATGCTAAAGGCACTTGTGACTCGTCTTTTGCAGCTCTACCTTGCTTTTCTAATTGCAGAAGTAAACAAAGGTGTGGTGACATATTCAAGAACAAAACTTTAATCAGTTTGTATTTTTTTTTTCTCTAAATGCAATCATGCAGAAACCTACATTTTAGCACGATGTCAGGATGTTGCCATAAAAGTCTCACTCATACCCCTAACATGTGTACACATATGATACTTAATGTATTTATCTAAATAATTTAAGTATATAGCATTTTAATCAAAATCATTAGACAGTTTTGAGAGAATTAAACATAATGAACAGATTTTACTTTCTCTACTCATACAATAAGTAGAGGAAGTTTACATTTTACTCAAAACTTATTACAGAAATTTCAGTGGAAACATACCTTTTCAGGTACTGTGAATCCAGTAAAAGCACTTTCAGAAAAAGGTGTGCATGCTGCATGCGTGCATGTGTGTGGGCGTGGGTGGGCGCGAATTTTCTCAGAATCCTCTTCACTATGGATAACTTTTGCATAAGTAATTCATTTTCTTACCTCCAGCCCATGCAGAGAGTATAGAATTTCATAGGCATCAGATAGTGATCAACTTCCAAGAGCTGTCTATCACTTAAATCCTATTATGTTTCTACATTCCCTTGCACTTACTAGAAAGTTTGTAATAAAATAATTTTTACAAATGTTTAACTGGATAGAGGAATACATATCTGTAACAATTATTTGTACAAGAGTACAGAAGGCCATGTGAATGTAGTACAACAGATTTTTCTGTAAAAAAATAGTTTGGGTTGGAGGATTTTTTTGAAATTTTTTGGATCAAATTTTTATAAATTTTCTAAATTTAAATGACAATTTTTGTATTTATTCAAAATTTGTTTACATGATAGATAGACAGACAAGCAGGCAGGCAGGCAGGCAGGCAGGCAAGCAGGCACGCAGACAGACAGACAGACAGACAGACAGACAGACAGACAGACAGACAGACAGACAGACAGACAGACAGACTGATAGAATCATTGAACAAATACAATTTGTAATAGTATATACAGTATATACATGCACCATTGTAGTAACTAACCTGTAAGAATTACAAATAAAATATTCATTGAAGTCATAAAAACAGTTGTCAACTAAGAATTTCTTAAGACTGCTTTTAAAATTAAGACAGTTTTTCACAGAATTTGGAAGTTTATTGTAAAGTTTCAAACTAATACAGGGATGATTATTTAATAATTTACTTAGTCTACATGATGGTATTAATAAGTTATTGCATGCTCTTGTATTGTGGCTATGTATATCATTATGTGAAGTGAATTCATTAAAATTTTCATGGGCATATAAAATAAAACGAAAAATATACACTGATGGAAGGGTCATTATGGAAAGTTCTTTAAAACCATTTCTAAATGTGTCTCTTGAAGGTATATTAGCTATAATACGAATGGCTTTCTTTTGCGATAAAAATACTTCCTTGGCTCCACACTGTTGCCCCATAAAATTACTCCATAACTAAGTTTCCTACACAAAGTTGTATATGACAATTCCAGGTTATACTGCTATCAATGTAAATTCCTAGAAGTTTAATGGCCTTGTTATCATTATCCTTTCTTAGATCGAATTCAATATATTGTGTCTTGTTCAAGTTAAGGCTTAAACCATTAGCATTGAACCATTCCATCAGATGTTTTGGTATAACTTCTTTATCATCCACACCAGAATAAAAAAACAGTAGTATCATCTGCATATAAAATTACATTCTTATTTAACCAATAGGGCAAGTCATTTACTGTTAAAATAAATGAAAAAGGTCCCAGAACAGATCCTTGAGGGACACCATGTATTACATATTTTGGTGATGAACACCTGTCATTCACTTTTACAATTTGCTTTTGGTTACTGAGATAGGAAGCTATAAATGCATTTTCTTTTCCACAAACACCATAATAGGCTAGTTTTTTTTTTAAAGAATTTTATGGGGCAAACAGTCAAAAGCCCTAGACAAATCACATAAAGAAGAAGGTTTCTGTTTAGCTTCAAGAGATTCAAAAATCCAAGACATTGAGAGACAGCTTGTGAAACCTAATCAGATTTTTTGGTGCTAAGCTCCTAATTGGAACCATGCATTTAGCATGAATTATAGGTGACAGTAGTAGGGGCACAATTATAATTATGACTTTGTGGGTTCGTAAAATTAAAAGTCTAGTTGCAGAAATTCAAAATGCTCATTTCCATAGAAAGACAGTTTGTACATGCCTTACAGGCTCTAAAATGACGTAACGCACACAGACGCAATCTTCCAGGCTGTCTGCACATTGCACAATTAACAGTTCTCGACTGCTCACTAGCAACTAACTCGCGACTTCCTGCCTCTCGTCTTTTATAACAACCATCATTTCTCGAAAGTTGCCGAAACCACACGATCTTTTGTGGTGTAGCGAGACAAAGGGAGAATTATCCAGACATCTCTTTTTCTCCTTGGTTGCTCTCTCTCGGCAAGTGCCTAAGCGCTCATCGGCTCCATGGGCGTGGCTTGAACATTATCTGTCTCACTCCCCGCTTCTCTTTCTATTGCCAAATAACAAGCGCCTCGCGACACTGCTCCCTCCTCAAGGCTAATCGTCCCTGCGAGCCAGACGATCCAGGTGTACCACCAACATCTTTCCTTGGGGCACCTTCTGGATGCAATAGACCACGTCGTTAATTCTCTTTACCACCCGATACGGTCCTTGCCACGGTTGTTGAAGTTTTGGTCCGATTAGGGCGGTACAACCAGTTTAGGTCACCTTGCTGGAATCCTTGGTTGTTGGCTTGCCTGTTGTACCGATTCTTCATGCGGTCACTCGCCATCTGGATGTTATGACGAGCCATCTCATGCATGTCGTTAAAATGATCCATGAAGTTCTCCACATACTCGGTTGTTTTGCTCCCGGGGGGAGGTCCCAAAAGCCAGGTCACAAGGGAGACGTAACTCTGGGCTAAACATTAAGCTTGCTGGCGTCATCTCAGTGGTGCCGTGTTTTCAGCGGTTAGCCAGCAAGAACAGTGGCACCTTGACGTCTCATTCTCGCCGATGGCTGGCCATGACCTTCCTCAGATGTTCTTCTAGGGTCTTGATGTACCTCTCGTCCATGCCGTCCGATTGCGGGTGTAGAGGTGCTGTGCGGGTCCTGTTCACCCTCCATCAGGTTAGACTCAAACTTGGTGCCCTGATCACTGTGGGGTTCTAACGGCACCCCAAAACGGTAGAACACTTGCTCCACGAGGCAGTCTGTGATTGTCTTCGCCTCCTGGTTCGGGATGGCATACACCTCCGGCCACTTGGTGTAGCAGTCCACGGCCACCATCAGGTACTTGTTGCCTCGGTCGGACACTGGGAATGGTACAGCTATGTCGACGGCGATGCGTTCGAAAGGCAATCCGACGTACTGCTGCATGTGACCTCGGCTCCTAATCTGGGGGCTGCAACTCGCCGCGCACACGTGATTTTGACGGCACTATCTCTCAGCGTCTACTCGGAGCCTCAGCCAGTAGTAGCGCTGTCAGAGTTTGTCGATCATCCGGTTTGCTTCCAGGTGTCCGGAAATACCGGGACCTTACTTTGGGGAAGTATCAACTGTACGCTTTGCGTCTTCCCATACCCGTAAGAGCGCACCCTCTTTGTTCTTCAATGAGTCCCATTGGGCCCAGTACGACTTGTATGTAGCGCTCCTATGTGTGATGTCCTCCCAGGTTGGTCTTGTCCCTGTCTCCACTTCTCTCAAGAGTGGTCCCAAGTTGGCGTCCGCCAGCCGCTCCTCCTCAGGCCTGCGCTATGCCAACCATCCTTAGGCACTTCTCTGACCACTCTGACAGCTGCGGCACGCCCCTTCTCTTCCACTCTTGTGCATTGACCGCACTCTTCCGGCAGGGTCTTCGGGACATGGCGTCTTCGTTGCCGTGGCTCTTCCCTGTACGATTTTCAGAGGTGAAATCGTACTCCTGCAGCCTCTGGACCCAACGGGCTCTCTGGCCTTCAAGGTTCCTAAAGCTGATAGCAGGGTGACGCAGTAGTTCTTCTCTGCCTTAGACAGCGTTTTGCTGTAGTAAGCTATCACCCACTCATGGCCGTCCTGGACTTGGAATAGGACACTTCCAAAGCAATGGTCCCTGGCGTTGGTGTCCACAATGAAGGCGCCACCTGGTTGTGGCAATCCCAAAATTGGAACACTGCAAAGTGTCTTCTTCAGCTGCTGGAAACTGCCTTCGGCGTCCTCCGTCCACACGCCGGTGTTCTTCTGTCAGGCGGGTGAGGGGCTTGTGATGCTGAGAAGCCCTTTATGAAGCGGCGGTATTAACTGCACAGCCCAAGGAAATTCACAATTGTCGCTTATCCTTTGGGCGAGGCCAATCTCTCAGGGTCTGTGGCCACTCCGGTTGGTGAGACTATGTGGCCCAAGCAGTTGTTTTCCTTGCGGAAGAGCTGGCACATCGTGTTCAGCTTCAGGTTGGTTGCCTATCCTTTGGGCGAGGCCAATCTCTCAGGGTCTGTGTCTTCTCCGGGTCTGTGGCCACTCCGGTTGGTGAACTATGTGGCCAAGCAGTTGTCTTCCTTGCGGAAGAGATGGCACTTCATGTTCAACTTCAGGTTGGTCGCCTGCAGTCTCTCTAACACTTTGCTCCATGAGGGTTTGGAAGGTAGTTGGTGCATTGCAAAGACCAAAGGGCATAACTGTAAACTGCCAAAGCCCTTGGCCTGTCGAGACGCGCTCGTCCACTTGATCCATCCGATTAAGCAGCCCTTACGCCTGCCAAATGCTCATCAAATTTGGCGGTGAGGTCCTCGTTTGCAGCCTTCATTTCGATTAATTCGGCTTTCACTTCGGTCATCGTCGCGGCCAGGTTGTTATTTGCCGTTTCAGTCTTCGTAGCCAGGCTCTCGTTCGCCGCCTTCATTTCCGTGGTTAAGTCGGCTTTACTTTCATTGTCGCAGTGAGGTTGTTCGCTGTCTTAATTTCTTTCAGCTCTTCTAGAATCTGAGCCAATGCAGCTTCTATCGTGTATCCCACTCCTGACACCTAATATGACTTTGTGGGTTCGTAAAATTAAAAGTCTAGTTGCATAAATTCAAAATGCTCTTTATTTCCTTAGAAAGACAGTTTGTACACCCCTTACAGGCTCTAAAAATAACACACACGAACGCAATCTTCCAGGCCGTCTGCACACTGCTCAATTTACAGTTATCAACTGATCACTAGCAACTAACTCACTACTTGCTGTCTCTCGTCTTTTATAACTGAACCATTGTTTCTTGAAAGTTGATGAAACCACACGATCTTTTGTGGCGTAGTGAGACAGGGGGAGAATTATCCAGACATGTCTGTCTCTTTCTCCCTCGGATGCTCTCTCTCTCTCTCTCTCTCTCTCTCTCTCTGGAAGTGCCAAGCGCTCATCAGCTCCATGGGTGTGGTTTGGGCACTATCTGTCTCTTTCACTCCATGCTTCTCTCTCTCTCTTGCCAAATAACAAGAGTCTCATGGTTAAGTCGGCTTTACTTTCATCGTCGCAGTGAGGTTGTTCGCTGTCTTAATTTCTTTCAGCTCTTCTAGAATCTGTGCCAATGCAGCTTCTATCGTGTATCCCACTCCTGACACCTAATATGACTTTGTGGGTTCGTAAAATTAAAAGTCTAGTTGCATAAATTCAAAATGCTCTTTATTTCCTTAGAAAGACAGTTTGTACACCCCTTACAGGCTTTAAAAATAACACACACGAACGCAATCTTCCAGGCCGTCTGCACACTGCTCAATTTACAGTTATCAACTGATCACTAGCAACTAACTCACTACTTGCTCTCTCTTGTCTTTTATAACTGAACCATTGTTTCTTGAAAGTTGATGAAACCACACGATCTTTTGTGGCATAGTGAGACAAGGGGAGAATTATCCAGACATGTCTGTCTCTTTCTACCTCGGATGCTCTCTCTCTCTTTTTTTCTCTCTCTCTCTCTCTCTCTCTCTCTCTCTCTCTCTCTCGGCAAGTGCCAAGCGCTCATCAGCTCCATGGGTGTGGTTTGGGCACTATTTCACTCCATGCTTCTCTCTCTTTCTTGCCAAATAACAAGAGCCTCATGACATAATGTTCAGATAATTCTGGGATTTCAGGATAAGGAAGAACCTACTGATCTCAGCATACTTTTTGAACTCAAGACCTCCAGAAAATAAGGCATATAATGCTATCTTCATGACCATTTAATACTCTGTGAGATATCTGAATATGCATTAATACCTTTCTCATTTATTCTTTTATTCCAGTGAACCTGTAAGATCAGTGCATTTCTATAAAATATTTACTTAGTGATTTGCAGCAAAACAGATTTCTTTAAATTAATTCTAGCTCTGTTCATTGTTCTAATACTCTGTTAAAGTTTGGAAGGTAGAACTAAATTTTAAAAGTGCACTGCCTCAGACTTGAACCACAGACCTGGCTCTCTTGTGGTAATGTACCATTTCTTTATTACTAGGTATTAGAAACTACATTTTTGTTTCTTGGCCACACCTCCCTCACATCTCATTCAGACAGTAGCAAGCATTGGAAAATTGAATCATGGCCCTATCAAAGCTGTTGCAGTCTTCTAATGTTATCTGACACAAGATAGCATTACTCTATTTCAGCAGCTTATACGACCATACTACTTATAAGGGTATTCATTTGGCATAAAAGCATGATGTATTCTATTGTAGAATAACATGGAGACAACCACAAATGTAAATCACTAAAGTATTAAAACATACTGATATTAAGGAACTTAAGGATTTTTCTATGAAAGAGCTACAGAAAACTCAAAAGGAATAAAAGTTAAAAATGTGATAATTACATTATGGTAAATACCTTCTACATGTTAATATGACTTTTTTGTTTTGGATTCTCTTCTTTGATGACTCAGGATTTCAAATTGGAAAGTATTAAAATAACTGTTTGTTGCAGAATTGGCATTACAACATGTGTCAATGGCATTGCGAAGTGAAGTTAACTATGAAGTAGTGAAGCCTATACCAGAAATTGGATGGAGGCTACGGAAACATTACTTTCTAGTAAAGAATCGCAGCAATCCAAAAGAAGAGTTGTTACTGTCATGGGTAGAACATGGACCTGATAAGTACCTGGAAGACAGGGATCTTCAAGCAGTTTTCAAAAGTATATCCACTCTTCAGGTGAGGAGATGTAGAACATTATTTTGATATCTAATTGTCAATGATTGTAAAATGCAAAATATTGTTTAGATATGGGGAGACAAGCTATTAGTAAATTATGGCAATATGGGTATCTTTTGTTTTTTTAGTACAGCTAAGCAGTATAATAATTTCCTCAGACAAGTCTGGTAAACTGAATAAATACAATAAAGATGGATAGCAAATTATTATCTGCATCCAACCTTCTGCCTATGCCAATAGCTAATAGAGTGCCACAACAGTCATATCATTCACCTGTGTGTGAGAGAGACAGCAATAGTAACATGCAACACAGTCTAAGAATAGTGTGCATGTTATCGAGAGAGATTAAGCACATCTGTTTAAAATCCGAATAAAATTTTGCGATTTAGTAAAACCAGATAAATGGTAATAGAAATTAACATATCTGATTATTCCAGAGGGATGGCAAGCAGCTCCTCTTCACTCTGGCAAGCATCCTCACCATTGTCAATGACACATTCACTTGTCACACTGCTGTTAAATTAATTACGTCTGATCTAAAAGTTGTTCTCTACATATTTCTTTCCTGTAGTTCTTCTGTGTGTTTAACACACTGTGTATAATCACAGGCAGCCCATTGATCTCTTGTTGCATTGTCAAGTTCTCCATTAACAACTCTTTTCAGTGTTCACAATTTTAAGTATATTGTTACTGAGAGCGACTTGACGCTTTACTTGAGCCCACACAAGTTCAATCGGATTGTACTGGCAATAATGATAGGGAGGTAGTCGTATTACCTAATGGCCCCTTTCATTAGTGAATTGATCAAACTCATACACTTTTTCCTGGTTTTTGAATGGCAAAATGTGTTGCAGCAACTCTTGTTTTGTTTTGGTAGGTGAAACTTCTATTCCTTTTTGTTTTAACCATTCTTGAATTTCACTTTTACTCTTAGATGTGTTAGGAAGTTTATTAACAGTCATCGAGTGGTAACTTGCATTACCCATAGTTATGCTGCCTGCCTTCTTCCAAGTAATTAATAAATTGGTTCAAAAACCAATCTTTAAATGTACGAGCCGTCATTTCATCATAATAATCTGATGCTTGTTTTGACCTAAACATCTACTTGCACTATGATAAAAACCCTAATTTTGGTGAACCCACATGAAACACAGTAAGGTGACTATCTTGCCAAATAGATTTCATTGTACGATTTTGATTCACCCAGGTATTATCTAAGTGATTAGTCTTGTATTGTTAGAAACTCGTAATTTGTGCACAGTGCAAAGGAATTTCAGTCTTGATGCAACAGTGTCACTCCTTTCCATAAGCAGTTTATGACTTTCATTAGTTTTCCTATACCTGAATCCTAATTTCTTCAGAATTCTTAAGGTGGAAGAAGTACAACCTTTGTAAGGTATTTTTTCTCGTAAAGAAGCTGTTATCTTTTTGGAGGTACTATCTGTTCTTCAAAATTGCCAAAGTGCATTCTTTTATTTGGTATGTTAATGTGTTATCTAGGCCAGACAAAAGCTTTTGCAGAACATGACTCACATCTTTTTACCTCTGAACTGATGTGAAAAACTGTGGATTGATTCACTGCACACGCCTGACATTTTCTAAAGTCAAATTTGCTCCTTTCTCTTTCATTTGAAAATCTTATAGAAAGCTTATACACTGTATAAACAACCTGTCACACTTGACTATGCAAAATACTATATTCTGTTTCCTGTCTCACTAACACAATTACTTGTTTCACTCAGTGGCATGTTGCAAACTTCTACAACTTCTTAGAGTAGTAGTGGTGGCAGGGCAATGGCAGCCACTATGGGGAAAAGCATAGGGCCTTGATAAAAGCATGCCATTGAACTCAGTTGCTAGCCAATGCTTTTGTCTTATGCTAGCTTTTCCCTGCCTGTTTCGCTTCATCTCTGATGATTTTATACCATGTTGCCCTTGGTCTTCCTCTACATCTACTCGGTCTCTGGGGAACTACCAAGAATCTTTGTCCTATTGTGGTAAGAATTTGACCAGGCTAATCATTACACAGCTTGTACCAATCACTGTAACTTTGCTGATTATGATTAACTGGGAGACACACTCCATGGTTGAGTACACTGCTCACTGCAGGTTACTTCAACTGAATGCACACAGATGTACATCATGTCTCTTTTTCATTTTTCTACCTCTTTGCTGAAGCACATGTATTTATTTGTTCAGTGTGCAATAGAGGGAAGCAAAAATAGATTAAAGTTTCTTCAAACATAATGTAGATATGTTATTACATTTATCATGCAGTTTTTAAGAAAAGATGGTAGAGAGACAGATACATTAATGTAAGCATGAACATGTGGGAAAAGCTGGTTTCATAGCACTTCTAGTTGACAAATCATTCGGTATATCTCCTCCTAGTAGAAATGAGTCATGTGTATTCAGAAGCTTTGAACCTATCATATTTACACCAGCTAGAATACAACTTCCTATATTTGACTCTGTAAGCAGTCTGTAATCCCTTGAGTCTGGGATTTTCAGATTAAAACTTTTAATGTCATCTAATATACTCTCACTTTTTTACGCTGCAGTAAAGGCAGTTTAAGTGCATGTTTATTGATAACACTGGTCGACAAGGTTTTTTTCACAAGAGATCTGAATAGTGAATCTAGTGGCATTTTCCATCCTGAATTCAGATATGTAGTCAGAATTTTCCCATCAGGCATAGTGTTTCTGTAAAAGCTACTTTCCAAAATATGATTTTAGCGTTTTCTTTGACCCGTCATAGGAACCGTTACCTCATATGTAGCTATTTTACTCAAGCTGTATTATTGAAATTATTTGCAATGTCATGCTGAAGCGCAATAAAACATGACTGTGCAGGTTCATTGTTGTTCATTGTTGTTGTTTAGACATGTTCAGACCTGTTTGGCATTGTGATGTGTCAGTATTGAGCTGACTGTGAGATTGTTGAGTAGTGAAATATTTCCTTCCTTTCTGTTTAGAAGTGTATTGTGTATGTTGTGCCTATTGTATTTCTGTGCTTTAGTTTTTCATCATGCCAAGAAATTGTGTAAATTATGCAGATAATTTCTGCTATATTTGTGGTGAGCTGACCTTCAATTTGACCCCAATTGTAAAGAAGTGTTATAAACTTTACTTTGGCAGTCAAGTTGATGATTTTGATAAGAGCTGGGCCCCAAATACATGCTGTGTTTCGTGTGTTAGACTGCTGACTGGGTGGAAAAATGGTACACATCATATGCCATTTACAATTCCCATGATTTGGAGGGAACCGAAGGATCATTTAACTGACTGTTAATAACCTTCAAGTAATCCAGCACTTTATGCACCTATTCCTTGGACTCATATCTGCTGAAATAGTTAGAATTTTCTGTAATTATCATGGCTATGGTTGATAGGGAAAAATAGGGCCAAGCTTGAAGGCTGCTTTTGTAATTAAGTTGCTAGAGTATTTTTAAAAGCTTTAAGACTTTTAAATGACTTTTCCTTGAAAATAACTGAATAGTTCAATCAATCACTTTATGGTTCACTATAACATAATTCAGACAGTATATATTATGTTTAACAAACGTTGTCAAAAAATTGTCATTCATCCTCCCCCCCCTCTCTCTCTCTCACACACACAAACATAATCTATTCAAAATCATTGAAGGACATCTGGAACATCTGGGAGGCTCTGGAAAACCGATTCAGAAATCACCGCTTTGCTGCTGCCTACCACAGCCAGCTGAAATCTAGGTCGCAGCAGCCAGGGGAGATTGCAGGAGTTCACCCTGGCAATCAAACAGCTGGCCAGGAAAGCCCTAGTTGACCTCCCACCCGAGTTCGTACCCCAGGAAGCCACCTATACCTTCATTGATGGGGTACGAGATGTTGAGATACGTCAGCGCATAATGCTCGGCGACTACAAGAGCATCCACGAGATGCTAACGGCCGCATTGAGGATGGAGGCAACTAAGTTGATGGCTACCCTGACTTCGAGAACAAGGAGTATCCGCTACAATGGAGACCGAAGACCAGCAGAGAGACGTCAGCGAAGACGTAGCGGCATGCGTTGGGGGTGTGGCCAGCCGAGACACCTGGAGAGAGACTGCCCACATCAGGTAGAGCAGCCGGAAAACGAGTAAGAGCCGGCGTGATGAGGGGTACACACCACCATCCCCTCGAGTGACACCGCGCGCCGTCAGCCAACGGATGGATGACAGCCTCAAGGCGAACAGTTGGGTTGAAGAGGAGCCGTGCCTCGTGCTTGTGGACACCGGGGCAGCCGTGACCGCAATCAGACCTGACGTAGCCAGGGGTTTTCCATCTAAAAAACCGAGCCGACCATACCAGCTTGTGACGGCTGTGACGGCGATACCTTGCCTATGGAGGAGGCCCTTGGGACGGAGTGCCGTGCGTCAGTGGGTGTTCGTCGCGAAAGTGGCTGAGGAGGTAATACTAGGACTGGATGCCCTCAGGAGCCACGAGGCGATGATCGAGTTGGCAAGAAGGTTCTGCAGCTCAATGGAGAAGAGGTGATACTCCGGCAACCCTAAGAACGCGTTGGAATCTGCAGGATCATCCTGAGGGAAGACGTCCTCGCGAGAAGCGAGTTACTGATGATGGCGCGACTGGAAAGCCAGTGGACCAAGAACATGATCCTGGACCGGAAGACAACTGTGCACGGACTGTGTGTAGCCAGGACATTGTTGCCATGCCAAGAGGAGGTGCCAGTGAAGCTGCTCAACCTAACAGATACAGATCACGACAGCCAGGCTGGGACGGAGTTGGGGACCTGCGAGCCCGTGGTTACCCTAATGCAAATCGACAACATCCAGGAGCCGGTGCCGATGCAAAACCTGGGGCCCCGCGGCTGGAAGGCTTAGTGGAGAGGGCGGCCGACCGCCAGACTGCAGAGCAGCTAGAGAAAGTTCAACAACTGTTGGGGTGATACCAGCATGTTTTTAGCCAGGGTAACAGCGACTATGGCTGCACGGGCCGAGTGCTTCACCGCATTGATATCGGAGATGCCGGGCCTATTCGGCAACCACCCAGATGCGTTCTACTGGCTAAACAAGCAGCAATACGGGACATGCTAGAGGACATGAGATCCAGGGGACAAGGACCCGAGAGACAAGGAGAAGACCGCATTCTCGACTGGCCAAGGGCTTTGGCAGTTCAGTTATGCCCTTTGGTCTTTGCAACACACCAGCTACCTTCCAATGCCTTATGGAGTCAGTGATGAGAGGATTGACCTATGACGCCTGCCTGCTATACCTGGAAGACATCATCATTGGCAAGACATTCAAAGGCCATCTCGACAACCTGACCAAGGTGTTACAGAGACTGCAGGCAACCAACCTGACGCTGAACGCGAAGAAGTGCCAGCTCTTCCGCAAGGAAGCCAACTACTTGGGCCACATTGTCTCACCAACCGGAGTGACCACAGACCCGGAGAAGACACAGACCATGAGATATTGGCCTCGCACAAAGGATAAGTGAGAATTATGCAGTTTCCTTGGGCTGAGCAGTTATTACTGCTGCTTCATAAAAGGGTTCTCCAACATTGCCAAGCCCCTCACTCGCTTCGCTTGACAGAAAAACACCAGCATTATGCGTGAACAGAGGACGCCGAAGGCGCTTTCCAGCAGCTGAAGCAGACAATTTGCAATGCTCCTATTTTGGGATTCCCACAAGCAGGCGTTGCCTCATTGTGGACACCGACGCCAGCGACCATTGCATTGGAGGCATCTTATAAGAAGTCCAGGATGGCCATGAGCGGGTGATAGCCTACTACAGAAGATGCTGTCCAAGGCAAAAAGGAACTACTGTGTCACCCGGCGAGAGCTGCTAGCGGTAGTAAAGACCTTGGAGCACTTCCAAAAGTACCTGTACGGTCAGGCATTCCATCTGAGGACTGACCACTCCGTCCTAACCTGGCTACTCAGCTTTAGAAACTTGGAAGCCCAGATAACTTGTTGGGTCCAGAGGCTGCAGGAGTATGAACTCACTTCCGAACATCGCAGAAGGAAGAGCCACGCCAATGCGGACGTCACATCTGGAAGACCATGGCCGGAAGAGTGCGGCCAGTGCGCAAGAGTGGAAGAGAAGGAGCATGTCGCAGCTGTTAGAGTGGTTACGGTAGTGCCTGCGGATGGTTGGGTTAGTGCAGGCCTGATGAGGGAGCAGCTGGCGGACACAGACTTGGGGCCACTCTTGAGAGAAGTGGAGGCAGGGACAAGACCAACCTGGGAGGACATCGCACCCAGAAGCGCTATGTCGTACTGTGCCCAATGGGACTCATTGAAGACAGGAAGGAGTGCTGTTCCGAGTATGGGAATCACCCAATGGGAAGACGCAGAGAGAACATTTGGTACTTCCCCAGAGTAGCGTCCGGGAAGTCTTGGAGGAAGTGCACACCGGTACTTCAGGAAGACACCTGGGGGAGCAAACCGAACGATTGACAAACTCTCGACAGCGGTTTTATTGGCTAAGGCTCCGAGGAGATGCTGAGAGATGGTACTGTCAATGTCAAGTTTGCGCGGCGAGTTGCAACCCCCAGACTAGAGCTGGGGTCGCATGCAGCAGTACAACGTCGGGGCGCCATTCGAACGTATCACTGTCGACATAGCTGGACCATTTCCAGTGTCTGACCGAGGCAACAAGTACCTGATGGTGGCCGTGGACTACTTCACCAAGTGGCTGGAGCTGTATGCCATCCCGAAGCAGGAGGCGAAGACAATCACAGGCTGCCTCGTGGAGCAACTGTTCTGCCGTTTTGGGATGCCGTTAGAGCTCCACAGCAATTAGGGCACCAATTTTGAGTCTAACCTGATGAAGGAGGCACTGGAAAGACTAGGGGTGAACAAGACCTGCACGACACCTCTACACCCGCAGTTGGACGGCATGGTCGAGAAGTACGTTAACACCCTAGAAGAACATCTGAGGAAGGTCATGGCCAGCCATCAGCAAGACTAGGATGTCAAGGTACCACTTTTCTTGCTGGCCTACCGCTCGTCAACACACGACACTACTGGGATGACACCAGCAAGCTTAATGTTCAGCAGAGAGCTACGCCTTCCTTGTGACCTGGCTTTTGGGAGTCCCCTGGAAGCAAAACAGCCAGCAACCGAATATGTGGATAAGCTCGTGGACCATCTCAAAGACATGCATCAGAACATCCAGATGGCGAGCAACCACATGAAGACCCGGTATGACAGGCAAGTTAATAGCCAAAGATTCCAGCAAGGTGACCTAATCCCTGTTTCATATAACCTTGCCCCGCTGACATGTATCACTCCGCATGCATCTACCTTCCCCCTCATCCTAATTGGTTAATGCTTTCTCGCCATAGGCCATAGGCGGTGCCTTCCCGTCACATTTAAATTTGCAGTAAACTTCATAATTGCCAGGAAGATAGCTAAAATCATGCAAGTAAGGTTATGAAGGTATGCAAAAATACAAGTTTATAGTGAAACTGAACTCACGCGTTATGGAGAATCTGGTAATGGAGTAATCCCCTCCATCTCGGATTCTGATTCTGATTCTGCAGTAACAGTTTCGCTGTCGGAACTCTCCGCTACGAATCCTTTAATTTGGCTCCAAATAAGCTCAATTGGGTTTAAAATCCAGTGATATGGTGGAAGCCTGAGTACCTCATGACCAGCTGACCTTGCCATTTCATCGATTACGTATTTATCACAATCGCTGGCATGCTTTTCTACAAGTTCCAGTAGTTCTGCCTTAATGAGGGTTTCATTTACAACTTCATTTTTTGCACGCAGCCACTCAGTAATGTCTTGTTTCTTCCAGGATGTATTTGGTTTCTTTTTGACACGAACGCTGTGGTAAGGAGCATTGTCCATCACAATTATGCTGCTTGGTTCCAGTTTTGCTAACACACTCGCAAACCACTGCTGAAACACATCTCCATTCATATCCTCATGGTAATCACCGGTTTTCTTTGACTCAAACATAAGTAGACCATCCTCCACAAAACCACTATCACTTCCTATATGAGTGATAATCAGTCTTCGGCCTTTTCCACTGGGATTTTTTAAACCAGAACACATACCTTGCAAATCTGCTGAAATTTGGTAAATCTACATCCTCATTTACAGCAGACAATTTTATTTATGTTAGGGAGTTCGTTTCTAAAGAAAAAACTATGCACATGACGACGTACAGCACTTTTAACGAACTCATCGCATTCTCCGAGCACGTGCTTTTCTGTTTTTCTCAACTTCACGTCGCGATGTTCCTATGGACCTAACACTCACACCTGTAAGTTCGGAGCACAACTGTTTGACTTCTCTCACTGACAAAGACGGATTCTTCTCTGTGAGTGCATTAAACACATGCAGCACAATTCTTTTTTCACCGCTTTGTAATGGTTTACCCTTGTGATGCTTTAGCGGAAAACTGGCAGTAGACTCTGCCATTATACATATAATAAGTACACGCGCAATAAACGATGGATAAAATAACTATCTCTCGCACTCGCACAGCACACCTTCGAATGACAATACATGACTAATCCAGTTCAGAACAAGGTCAGTGATGAAAGTCATATAAACAAATATGTCATCACTACCGCTAAAGCACGTGCTATTGTGTCATCTGAAAGGCAGGCCTAGATGCAAATGAACCTCCTCTTTACTTCGTTTAAGAATTAACTTGCATTTCAGATAAATTAACTCTGTTGCATAATATATTTAATTGAAACAGTTATGAAAGTAAATATTTGACAATTCTCTTTCAACATATAAAGATATATCACCATGTTAAATAACGAACTAATTTTTACTGCAAAACAGTCTGTACCACAACAGCAGCCAATGAGAGGAGATGTGGTCACGTGACCGTTAAGAGATTACGGGGCAAGCTTACGTGAAACAAGGTATAATCTGGTTGTACTGCCCTACTCGGACCAAGGGATGCTGCCCAAAACTTCAACAACCGTGGCAAGGACTGTACCGGTTTGTAAAGAGAAATAATGACGTGGTGTACCATATCCAGAAGGTGTCCTGAAAGATGTTGGTGGTACACCTGGATCGTCTGGCCTGGTACAATGGTGCTGTTTGGGACGACCAGCCTTGAGGAGGGAGCAGTGTCGTGAAGCATTATTGTGGATGGCACACGTGAAAGAGACAGATAGGGCAGCACAGAGATAAAAGCTTGCCTGGCCAGAGAAAGAGATACATGTCTGGAAGTGTCTTCTTTTCTGTTGCCATCTTGATTGTTACAGAGCATTCCACTAATTTCTAGAACAAGTGCAGGTATAAAAGAAGCCGGGGTTAGCCAGTCAGAAGAGAGTCGAAAACTGATGATGATGCATGTGTAGCTGTGTAGTGATTTGAAAGTGAATTCTTTTGTTTGTGGAGATGTGGCAGACGTCCTTGAAGGTTGCATTTGTGTATTTTGTAATCCTGCTGCTCATAGCTGTACAAAAGTGACTTTCTACGGAAATAAAGAGCATTTTGAATATATGTAAACTAGACTATTAATTTTACGAACCCACAAGTTCTTAATATTTACGATTTCTGCACACTGGACTAGACTATTGCCTATATTAAGCTGAAGTTCGAAAGGACATCTCTTAAAATCAAATATAATTAATTCGCTCTTCTGTGTATTAGTACACAGCATATCATTAAAGTACTGTGCTACGGTATTGGAGGTCAAATTTGCATCGATTTCTAGATTTAATAAGTCTGTTGCTGAATCCCAATGTGCCATCGTCAGCATTCAGACTTAAAGCTACATTATCCTGTACCACAGGTTTTATATCGTTTATATACAGAATAAACAATAATAGTCCCAAATTAGACCCCTGGGGCATGCCAGACTGTACCTCTACAGGTTTTGAAAGTCACGCTGTTTACACTTCAGTTGTACATATTGTATTCTGTTAGACATGTAGGATTGTATCAGATTATTACTTAGACCTCCAAGTCCAATACATTCAAGTTTATTTAGTAAAATTTTTGCAGTGACATAATTGAAAGCTTTTAATAGATCTAATAAACCCCATCTGCAAAATTATCTGCATCAATGCTATCAGCGATATACTCAGGAAATGTTAAAGCTGCAGATATGGTAGAGTTACCATGAACAAATCCATTTTGGCAATCTGATATGAGGTGAAAGCTGTCCAGGAAACTAACGATTCTGGAATAAATTAGTTTTTCCACCACCTTAGCTAAAGAGGGTAACACGGACATGGGGCCTATAATTGTCCATCTCTACTTTGTTTCCTTTCTTGAATACTGGAATAACTTTAGCTATTTTGAGACTATCAGGGAAAATTCCATTTTCTAGTATTGAGTTGATAATGTCCACTATAGGATTGACTATGGATTCTTTGCAAACTTTTATTAGCTTTATTGGGCTATTGTCGTAGCCAGCATTATTTTTAGATATGATGCTTCCTATAATGTTTATTATTTCTTTTTAATTTGTTGGATATAGGAATAACATATGAATAGTTAACTATTTAATTTCACTGTTTGAATGCTACAGTTACGCTGCTTTGCTTGTGTTTTGGAGATCTTCGACCTAGAGAAACAAAAACCTTATTAAAGATGTTTGCCAATTCTAAAGGATCCCTTGTTGGACGTAAATTCAAAGTGATTTTCTTTTCTTGGTTTGATGTTACCTCTGAAACTATTAATGTTCCAGTTTGTTCTGCTTTTGTTATCTGAGTCAGATATTTTCTTACTAAAGAAGTCTTGTTTAGCCTTAACAACCTTTTCGTCATACATATTTTTGAAATTACTGAAGTTTTCGCATTTCAAATTACCTGATAACATTTTGTGAGCAATATGTAAGAGTACAGGGTTGTTTTATTTTGGGTGTGATCCAATCACCAATTTTCTTATTAGAGTTTAGAGTAGTATTATTTTTAGCTCTTGTTTTCGGACAATATAAATCAAAATAATGTATTAATGTACTGTGAAAAGCATAGAATTTCCTTTTGGTATGTGATTCACTATATACTTGACTTTCCTTTCATTTCAATTAATGTTTAACCATCACACAAACAGCTAAATCATAATGTATTCTAAGACTATGTTAACTGCTTATAAAGTTTTCAAGTGATCTCCAGAATTCTGAAGTTAGTATCACCTTAAGTTACTTTGTATACTATTATCAAACCCATTGAATTATGATTTCCAAGCATATAAGAGTTGATTCAAAATGTATATCTTTTTTATTCGGTATATTATTTATTCATACTTTTACATGATGTGTTATTAATAAATAAATTATTTTTATAGCATCCAAACATACAGGGAATAGCATTCCTGAACTGTAATGAAGTGGGTGGATTTGTGGTGCGTGAACTGATCAGTGCTGGTAGTTTAAGGGATATTCTCTGCACTACGAAACCAAAATCACAGTTCCTTAAGAAGTATGGAAATCCTCGGCAGTATAAACCACTCTCATGCAGTGAGGTGGCCCTTTATGGACGACAGATACTGGATGCCCTGCGCTTTCTACATGAAAAGGGCCTACCTTTTGGTAAGAAATTGTTGTTTCTCTTCTAGCTTTGCTTTTGTTACATTCCGATAATTAAAAATTGAACTGTTATTTGAAGATTGTGCTCCTTATTGTGGTGCTCAAGGCAATGATCTGGAATTTTGGTACTTTGGTAAAATTGGTGCTTTCATGCTACACAATGTATTTTAACATTAACCATTTTAGAGCAAATGGCTATTAATCAGTCTTGTATCATTTGTGGTAAAACAACATATGAACTAACTCCATTATGTAAAAAATGAAGCTAGTGATAGTGAAGCAACAAATACTACACAAATATTATTTGTAACAGAAACTTCACTTATGTTTAAAGAAAATGATGTATTTATGTAGTTTAAACTCCATTTTTTAAGTTCCCAATTTTCAGCATTTTTCACTTTCAAAATGCTACTTCAGTTAAGCTTTTATCTTACTAACTTGAATTTTTCAGAGTCCTTTAAAACGTTAGGAATGTAAACATTGGTTTTCACTGGTTAAAAATATTAAATAGCTAAAGTAAATTAAAAGTAAGTGTTGTTTAGTGTCATTAATCAATCTCTTTAAATTTAATAAAATAGCTCACTTGAAATTAATTATACAACTCTAAACATTTTTTAAAATTATAAGGAACTGACTTGAAAGTGCCTGATTTATAGTAATTTGGCCATGCTGATTTTGAATCTGATCCACTTTTTCTATCATGTTATGACAACTATTCTTATTAAGGGTTGTCATCAATCTGTATCTACTACTTGCTATATTAGGATGGATAATACTATATTTTGTAGAAACTGAAGCCACTGACAGTGAAGCAATCCAAATATTATAAATAAACTTCAACACTTGGTAACCAATTCTACTTATCTGTTTCAACAATTTTAAAACATATGTGGAGTTGGTTACCATGTTCATATTCATATTCATTTATTTCATCGTTAAGATCACGTTTACATGATATGGAATCGTCAACATTGTACAAAAGAAATACACTTCAATTTACACTAAAACAATACAATTAAGAATAATGCTCACTCACAGTCTTAATTAGCTAGTTTATACAGAACTATCCATTTAGATATTCCATAATTGAATAAAATGAATTTTCTACTGAATAAGCTTTGAGATTTTTCTTAAATATTGTGACTTTGTGGGTTCGTAGAATTAAAAGGCCGAGTTGCAGAAATTAAAAATCTCCTTTATTTTCGTAGAAATACTCTTATAGATTACAGCAGCATTACGTTACATACACCATCAGCCTATCAAGGTCGATCACAATAACAAACAGTGACAGCAGATTACATCCTTAGCTCTCGTTACAACATAGTTGGCTGTCTCTCATTTCACAACACTGTTTCACAACTCTTTGGAGCCGTCATGTCCTTAAATACCTATTTCGTAAATTCGAGATATTTCTGGACCAAACAGGAATCAAATGTTCTATCACCTTCCAGTAGCGTAACCCTATCGGTGCTGGCAGGTCTTTTATCTCGTGCTATCATTATTTCTTCCGGCATACTCCTTATCTCCAGGCTCTTTGTGTATATAACCCGCTCTATCGCGATCGGGTTCATGACAATATGTTCACATTTTCTACGTTTTTTTGTATTATGGGGTAGTCTGTTGAACAATTTAATCCCATTGTGATAAGCACTGGGTTTAGCTAGGTTTGTTCTGCAATATTGTACATGTAAATTTTCTTTCTGCCTTGTACTATGAAAATGAATCTCTTTATTGTTTGATAGCTGATGCCTTATATATATATATATTTTTTTTTATGTCCTCCAACGTTAAGTCATATCGGACGGTGAATTAAATGGGTGAAATGATGCTCAAATGTGTCCAGGTTCCATGGAGCTTAAAGCTACCCAACATTCGTCTGTAAGGATAAGGGAAAACTCCAGAAAAAACCTTATCCAGGTAACTCACCCTGACCGAGATTCGAACTCTGGACCACTTGAACGTGAGGCAGACACGCTACCACCACGCTACCGAGACAGGCGCTGATGCCTTATTTCTCTGATATGGTTGATAACTTCTAATATGTACATACATATACATGTACATACATATACATGTACATACATATACATGTACATGTGTTGTAGTTTATGGATAATACTAGCCCTATGTGCATAAAATTTATATCACACACTGCAGATAATTTAATGATCGTGAAATATTTTATCGAGTTTTTTTGTACTAAATAATTTATATATAATGCTGAATTTTAAGTTTTAGAGGTTCATTTAGAACATAGTTTTTTATTTTATTGTATTTGTATCATCAAAACAAACTAGCACACTCAGAAGAAATGAACTTCCGGTAAAAAATATCTCATATATTGTAAAATAGTGGCATATTGCAAAGGTAGATCTTGATGAATTCCCTAATTCTATTACATAATGGATTTGATTAGATACACCTGACAGAATTTGTACAAAGTCCATACATTTTGAAGTTCTGAGATAGATAGAGAGCACGGACGGCACGTTGGCCATGGTAGCTGAATGGGTAACAGCAACTGGATGGAAACCAGGAGATCCGTGGTTCAAATCCTGGCCTTGGCATTTAATTTTTCTATCTACCCAAAACCTTAGCCTATACACGGCTATTGTGTAGGAATGATTAATTTCTATCAATTAACTTAAATTTGAAGTTCTTATTTATCAGGTTTCCATCTACCTTGGTATCTATGTTCCATTTGTAGTATATCTTGGTGAAAATGTTCCCCTTGTTCATCACTTACTGCTCTCAAAATATAAGGAAAGAAGTAAGTGCAAATGTAGAAACAGCATTTTCAGTGATATCCTACCCTACATTTCTGTAGTTATTTAAAACATCATTGACAAGAATGTCACTAGTTTTTAATACTTAGACACCGATTCAGTTTCTTTGATTGACAGCAGGATTCCAGTAAGTCTCAAATTATGAAATCTTAAGCAATTGGCTTAAAAAAAATTCCTTCTTTTATTTTGTTTTCTATTTTGTCAGCACTCACCTTCTTCCTCTTCTAGATTTTATTATGATGAGTAGTTTGTAAGTTCTTAGGTTTGTTACCTCCTGTCTTACACCGGGGATGTATCCTATCTTTGTGGCTTTTTCCACGGTGTTAACATGCCTTCTGACATATGCACTATGGAGGCTTCAAAGGTTGTGCAGACCCTTCTCACTACACCTATGTGAAACCTTAGATGTGGAGGCCATCCACATGGTCATGTATACCCATGTTGCTCATTGAGGCTTTGTGCCCTGTCATGGAACAAAGGTGACCAGAGGTGTTTCCGCTTATGGCACCCTGGTGTAATCAACCACAAGTCTTCTGAATCTGTATGTATGTGTTATACATATTATAACCTAAAGTGGGGAGCCAGAGACATTTATTCTTGTGTTAGGGACTTAAGCCGGAGTGTGTTATGTTAAAGTTTATTCATATGGACAAGCAGTGGAGATTTAAGGGTAGCTCCTCAAAAATACTTTTTGAGATCGGTCATGCGAGGGAACCCATGATGCAGACTGTGAAGATCAGGTGACTCTTTAAGTGCTGGATGACAGGCTGATGCAGACAGGTCTATTTGGGGGATTTTCTTAATGCATCTGCACAAAACTCTTTCATTGAGTCCTTTTTTTGCATATGACCTTGACATGTGATGGGAAAGTGATTGAACACCTTAGTCCATTTTACATCAAATGTGAAGTTTGATACGATTAGGATCAGGTAAAAATTAGTGATCATGATATATGTCATAGATCATGACAAAAACTGCAGACTAGTCTCAGAGATTGTTGAAAATGAATTTATTGGGCTCCTATCCCATCCATGTAGCCCCACACAAATCACTCAACTTACATAGAGGATACATAAAATATGAAGCTATTAACAGTGAAGCAAACAAATATATGTATACCAATATAATAATTTGTAACATAAAAGCTTCTCTAATCGTATAAGAAATAATGAAAGTTTTCTTATGAATTGATTAGGATCACGATTTTGTGAACATTTTATTCACATCCTCAGCCAGAGCCTTAAACAGTCTCGTCAACGTTACAGTCGCTAGATGTCACTGATTATATTTTTACTATTGTTCCTGATAAACACATAAATGATGTAATTTCCATCAATTAACTTAAATAATAAGAGATAAATGATGAAGCCTAGGACTCAAGTACTTACAATAGTAAGTCGCCACAAACGGTGTATCTCGGATGCGAGAGACCCTAGTGGTTTACCAGGGAAATATGAGTCATTTGGAGAATTTAATGTCATGATGGCAAGTTGGCCGTTGTGAGGAAGCTAGAGTTACTGGTGCTGACAAGGAAAAGAAAAGATACATAACCTGTGACATCACATGTACGGACCAAGCACAGGACCGAGCGAGTCGAAGCACAATAGCTAAATGATGATATGCAAGGAGATCAGCTGAGTCAAGTAGTCAAGTAGTTTGAGAACGGCTGAGGTTGAGCAGAATTTAGGCAACTTACAAGTGGTGTCAAAGCCATCAGGAAGTATTCTGGCAGGGAAAGGCCGTGTGCGAACCAGGAGGTAGATGAACTTAGAAAGGTGGAGGTTCAAAAGGAAAGAAAGTATAGGGATTTGCATTATCCATTGGGGGTTGGAATGTGGAGGGGCTTTGGGAGAAAGTTTGCAGTGGGGAAATCTATAATGTGCTAAAAACTTGTGAGATGTTAATGGTTGTGGAAACCTGGGTAGAGAATAAAACTAGCGTAATAATTCCAGGATTTGACTTTTATAGCATAAGTGGGATGAAGAACCAAAGGAAGGGCAGAGCTTCAGGGGGTTTAGGCTGTTTTATAAAGAAAGATAAACGTCTTAAGGTGAAAGAAGAAAAAGAACTGTCCAGCAGATCAGTGTTAGGGATCTCCATAGGGGGCATGTATCAAAATGAAGAAACTGTATTGCTACAATGTATAACACACCTACTGTATCAGAGTTCTATGATCCAAATATGTTTAGGAAACAAATTTGGGATATAGAAGGGTTGGAAAATAAGTATGGAAAATTATTAAATTATAGATGAGTCGTATTTATTACACATCAGCTTCACTTACGTACCTATATTGAGGACATGTTTCGCGAACCATTGTTCACATCATTGGCTCTAATGCGATTGAAGCTTGGTCCAGGAGTGTGGGTAGTCCTGGAGTTGCTGCTGCCATCTGTTGATTTTGTGATAAATTTAAATGTGGAGTTGTCTTCAGGCAGGAATTCAAAGTTCATTAGTTGGTTTTTATGTTTTTCTATGTATATTATCTCCCATATGACGAGTTCACTAGGTTTTTGTACGTATTTTAGTAATTTGGTGCTTTCTTCAATTTTATGATTTTCATACCAGAAATGAGCTGTTATCGCAGACTTATCAATATTTTTGTATCTTAGGTGCCTTTCTTTCTAGTGCCTATATTTCTTTTTGTCCTCCCTATGTAAATTTTTTCACAGTCTTTACACTTAATTTTGCAAATGCCTGACTTTTCCTCTGGGTTTATCTTATCAGTATTATTACTGTGAAGTAGGTTTTTAATGTTGTAATTGTTTTTTGGTGCCAATGTTATATTGTCCCTAGACAATGTAATTAATCTCTCAAAGCAAAATTTTAACACTGAAGAAATAGATGTGCTTAACCAAGGCCTAAAAACATGTATAACATACTCCAGCAACCCAGATGAATTCATTGCAGATATAGAATTAGCAGTAGAAGGCTTGGAAACCATAGACAAAAATATAATTAGGAAAAAATCATCTCCTATATTGGAAAACTTAATAAATAAAAAACCAGGAAAACATTTGAAACAAATTAAGATAATTAAATCTTTAAGGAAAAAGGATGTAATCTTCTCAAGGGCTAATAAAGGGAACAAAATAGTAATTTTAGACACAGCTACATACAAGGAAAAAATGTTAGAGTTACTACAACAAAAAGAATTCCAAGAAATAGATTCTAATCCACTCAACCGATGCATAAACGATGTACAAAAAACCATCATTAATAGTAAAATTTTAACAACTGCAGAACAAAAAACTATCAAACCGGACAATCCTACCCTTGCAAGACTATATGGTTTGCCTAAAATACACAAACCCAACATACCCATGAGACCCATTGTAAATAATATAAACACTCCTACTTACCTTCTGGCAAAATGGCTGTCCAAAAAATTTCAGTCCTTTCCACAATTCCATACTCTGAGCATAAAAAACTCTTTAGAACGGGTAGAAAAAATTCAAAATCTTAAACTAAAACCTCATGACACTTTAGTATTCTTCGATGTCCGCTCCCTCTTCCCTAGCGTTCCATTAGACAAACTTTTGATTCAACTGAAAAAATGGCTAAATTCTATAAACCTAGATGCCAATGCAATAGAAGAATATTTGGCAATGACTGAAATATGTATACATCAAAATTATTTTGTTTTCGATGGAAAATATTATAAACAAATTTCAGGACTAGCTATGGGAAGCCCGCTATCACCATTTTTGGCCAATCTATACATGAGCTTTTTCGAAACACATATAACTAAAGCCTTCCCTCATATTTTTAAAACGTGGTACAGATATGTAGATGACATCTTTGCAATAGTGCCCTACAAACAAATAGATGATGCTTTGAAACTACTCAACCTGCAAGAACCCAGCATACAATTCACAGTGGAAACTGAAGAGGACAGTACTCTAACTTTTTTGGACCTTAAAATCACAAAAAGCAATGAAAAAATAGAATTTGGTATCCATAGAAGAGCAACACACACAGATAATTACATCAAAGCAAATAGTTTCAACCCAATTCTACACAAACATGCCACCATCAACAGTCTCACACACAGATTAGTAAATCTACCTCTCAGCCAGCAAGAATATCAAAACGAATACCATCAAATCTTAAAAACTGCAATTAAAAATGGATATGGAAAAAACCTTGTAGATAAAAAACTAAAATCATTCAAACTTCAAAAGAGATTAAAACAGATCACAGCTCTCACACCAATAAAACAAGAAATTAGATTTGCTAAATTTACTTACCACCCCTGGGCCACAAAAAAGTTCCAAAAAATATTCATGAAATACAATATAACATTGGCACCAAAAAAAATTACAACATTAAAAACCTACTTCACAGTAATAATACTGATAAGATAAAACCAGAGGAAAAGTCAGGCATTTACAAGATTAAGTGTAAAGACTGTGAAAAAATTTACATAGGGAGGACAAAAAGAAACATAGGCACTAGAAAGAAAGAACACTTCAGGCACTTAAGATACAAAAATATTGATAAGTCCGCAGTAGCAGCTCATTTCTGCTCATTTCTGCACCAGTCAACCATTTCTCCTTAAAAAACCTAATTTGCTCAAACATCAAAGATGCCATTCCATCTAACAAAAAATCTGGTATATATCAAATTGAATGCAATGACTGTAGTCAAATTTATATTGGAAAAACAAAAAGAAATTTAGAAACAAGAGCAAAGGAACACTTTAGAAACATAAAATATAAACAATTAGAAAAATCAGCAGTTGCCACACATTTTTGGGAAAAAAACCACAACATAAATCCAGAACCAAAACTACTGAAACATACATCAGGAAAACAAGAACTATCCACATGGGAACAAATCTTCATTTCAAAAAAGAGGAACAAAGTATTCAATTTCGACATCCCCCAGAAAGATTTGTTCAGCAAGTTCCTTGAACCGCCACCAGAGGAGACCTGTGACAACATATCGTCAGCTACACCAACGAGAACCAGTCGAGAGCCGGCCGATGATAGAGGCAAAGCCTCTGAAACATGTTCTGGAAAAATTTAAAAGTAAGTGTTGTCTAGTGTCTTTAATCGACTCTCTTTAAAGTTAACTAAATCTATATCGGGTAAGGCAGGAGTAAGGCAGGGATGTAAACTTAGTCCAATATTAATCTCAAAAACTATTTGTAGCTGGTTTATTGATACTCGTCACTTGTTAATATTAATGAGAGACTAGTTTCAAAGGCATTTGCCTCCATTTTCAATCTCTTTCCAACTGGCATCTGTTGTTGTCTGCTCTCTCTCTGGTGGTGGAACTATGAACTTCTTTGTGAAATTATCTACTGGTGGGATTTCAAAGTTCATTACGCAATCCTTATTTTTCCATATGAATAGGTTCTCCCATGTTGTCAATTTATTTTTTATTTTATCACTCCTTTTAATAATTTTCGATTTTGGATCAATGTCATGATTTTCATTCCAAAAATGAAATGCTACTGCTGACTTATCTTCTTGTTTCAATCTGATGTTTCTAAAGTGCTCTTTGACTCTGGTTTTTAGATTTCTTTTAGTTTGACCTATGTAGTATATTTCACAATTCTTACAACTTATCTGGTATATTCCGGATCTGTTAGCTGATGGGATTTCATCTTTTGTTTTTGAATTTAGTAATTTTAAAATCGAGTGTCTATTAGTAGGTGTGTGTAGTGTTGAACGCCCACTTTTACTACATACGGCACCGCAGGCGGTGACACTGATGATACATGAGATGAAGATGGAGCACCGGTGGAATGAGATGGCCGGGGAAACCGGAGGTCCCGGAGAAAACCCGCCCCAGTGCCATGTTGTCCACCACAAATCTCACTTTGCGGTCGCTTGGGATCGAACGCGGGCCGCCTTGGTGAGAGCCAAGCGGTCTAACCACTGAGCCACGGTGTGGCCTATTAGTAGGTGCCAAGGTGATATTTTATTCCTTGAAGATCTTTTTAAATTTATTAAATGTTTTTGGGTGATATGTGAATGAACTGAATATGCTGTTGCTTTCTTTTTCTTTTGTAAATGTGGTTGCTTCCTTAATGGTTTTCTTTAGCTTAGCTTTTCTAATTTTCTTCAACACCAAACTTTTGTTGTATCCATTTTCTTCTGCTATGTGTAGTATTGCTTTTTGTTCTTTGAAATATTCTTCTTTATCCATGGGTATGTTGACTAGTCTGTGTGTAAGGCTGTTTATTATTGCATGTTTATGTGTAATTGGGTTGTGGTTATTTTTTATGTAATTTTCTGAATGTGCTGGTTTCCTGTAAATTCCAAATTTTATTTTTTTGTAGTTCCTGATGATATTTAGATCCAAGAAAGAAAGTTGTCCATTGATTTCCTTTTCTATAGTGAATTTTATAGTCCTTTCTTGCAGATTGAGTAATTATAATGTGTCTTCTAAATTATTAATTTTTAGCTTCACTGTGGTGTTCCAATACAGTTAAATATCGATGTCTTCTAAATGTTTATTTGGTACAATTGCAAAGATGTCGTCAACATATCTCTACCAAACTTTGAAGATCAATGGGAAGGACTTTTTAATTTGTGTTTCAAATGCACTCATAAATTAGTCAAAACAGGTGAAAGTGGATTGCCCATTGATAACCCTGATTTCTGCTTGTAGTGTTTTCCATTAAAGCTGAAGAAGTTTTGTTTAATGCATAGTTTTGTTAGAGAAATGTATTCTTCTGCTCCTATTGCTTCCATTTCTATTGTAGTTAGCCATTATTTTAAATATTTTTTAATATTTTTTTAAATATATTATTTTTATATTTTATTTAATATTTTATTTAAATATTATTTATCTGTATTAAAGTTATCTGTATCATTATTTATCTGTATTTATCGTCCTTCCCATTGATCTTCAAAGTTTGGTATAGTTATGTCGACGACATCTTTGCAATTGTCCCGAATATACATTTAGAAGATGCATTAAAATTACTCAATCTGCAAGAAAGGATTATAAAATTCGCAATAGAAAAGGAAATCAATGGACAACTCTTTTTCTTGGATCTAAATATCATCTGGAACTACACAAAAATAAAATTTGGAATTTACAGGAAACCAACACATTCAGAAAATTACATAAAAAAGAACCACAACCCAATTACACATAAACATGCAATAATAAACAGCCTTACACACAGACTAGTTAACATACCCATGGAAAAAGAAGAATATTTCAAAGAACAAAAAACAATACTACACATAGCAGAAGAAAATGGATACAACAAAAGTTTGGTGTTGAAGAAAATTAGAAAAGCTAAACTAAAGAAAACCATTAAGGAAGCAACCACATTTACAAAAGAAAAAGGAAGCAACAGCATATTCAGTTCATTCACATATCACCCAAAAACATTTATTAAATTTGAAAAGATCTTCAAGGAACAAAATATCACCTTGGCACCTACTAATAGACACTCAATTTTAAAATTGCTAAATTCAAAAGCAAAAGATGAAATCTCATCAGTTAACAGATCCGGAATATACCAGATAAGTTGTAAGAATTGTGAAATATACTACATAGGTCAAACTAAAAGAAATCTAAAAACCAGAGTCAAAGAGCACTTTAGAAACATCAGATTGAAACAAGACAATAAGTCAGCAGTAGCATTTCATTTTTGGAATGAAAATCATGACATTGATCCAAATCGAAAATTATTAAAAGGAGTGATAAACCAAAATAAATTGACAATATGGGAGAACATATTCATATGGAAAAATAAGGATCGCGTAATGAACTTTGAAATCCCACCAGTAGATAATTTCACAAAGAAGTTCATAGTTCCACCACCAGAGAGAGAGCAGACAACAACAGATGCCAGTTGGAAAGAGATTGAAAATGGAGGCAAATGCCTTTGAAACTAGTCTCTCATTAATATAAACAAGTAAGTGACGAGTATCAATAAACAAACTACAAATAGTTTTTGAGATTAATTTTGACGTCACTGTTACTAAATTCCTCCAAACACATATAATTAGTCCAGTATTATTTAACCTTTATATCGATGGTATTTTAGAGGAGATATCAAGTTGTAGGGTACATTCACCAGTTCTTAATAATAAAGAAATCTCGGTTCTACTGTTTGCAGATGACCTAGTAGTTGGGTCCGTATCAAGTGGAGGGCTGAGAAGAGCAATCGAGGCAGCCAATTCTTATTGCAATAAATGGGGTTTGAAAGTGAATGAAAACAAAACCAAGATTATGGTCTTCAAAAAAAGGATACAGGTTGCGTAAGGATGAGAAATGGGAGGTTAATAGAAGAGAAATAGAGGTGGTAAGGAGATTTGATTATTTGGGGACAAGGTTGAGTTCAGATGGTAGCTGGAAAGAACAAAAAAAGATGTCTGTAGGAAACGGTAAAATGGCCATGAGGGTGATAAGATCATGCTACAGTAAACTGCAATAAATAAATGTCAAATAAACGGAGAGGATTTATATGGCAGTGGTAGAAAATAGAATGTTACATGGATCAGAGGTATGGGGAATAGATAAGGCTTGGAGACACACTGATAAGTGCATAGATCCTTTTGTAAATATATATTGGGATTACCAATAGCATCACCTAATGGAGTAGCACAATTGGAACTGGGCAGCATTCTACTAAAATTAAAATCTTGTCAAGGGCAATGAAATATTTATGCAGAATCGCTAACCTGGAAGACAGCAATATTATTAAAGAATGTTTTCATATTCATAGGAGAAATAACTGAGGTGGGTCTTGGGCACATAAAATGAATGACGTGTTGAAGCAGATAGGTATGGGTCATTCTTGGATAAATGCAGAGTATGGGTATAGAGGCTTCTGGAAAGAAGTTAAGCTAAGATTAGAAGATATTGACAGACAAGACATTTTTGCCAATACAAGTGACAAAAGCTCACTGAGGTTTCATAGAGAAATAAAAACAACCTGGGTGAGGGAAGGACATATAGACTTATGTAATAAGTAGGGGGCGGATTTTGCTCAATTTGCCTATTTTATTTCTTTGTTCAGAAACGTAGGCTTTTAAGTTATAAGCACGTTTCCTACAATTATTAGCCTAATTTCTTAGTTTTATAGTGTCTATAAATGCCTATTTCATACGTTTGTGCTTATTCTTCTTATTAGTGCCTAAAACTGCCTTTTTAGCCGATTTCTTCTGTTTGTAATTTGTGATAACTTTTGCATTTGTTGGTTTGTGCAATTTCTTACTGCTGCACATTGGATAATCAAAAAGCCTTACAGATGTGTCACAATGCGTTAATGATGTCATGGAAAAATCTAAAGTATTCGCTCAAGGACGTATAGCAAGGCCAGCTAAATGATATTTTAATGGATTGATAAATAACCACTCTTTATGTAGGGAATGGAAAGCCCATTCTGTAAGCAGGGTTTCAAGTACACACACAGATCAGTTTCCTATACAAATATGCCAAAAGAGAGAAGCAACAGAAGTGTACTTCTTAAACAATGGCTAAATGGTGATCCATCGTTCAGCACAGATGGGAAAGTAATTTTTTGTCGGCCTTGTGTGAAACAGGTGAATTTAATTATTCATGTTTGTATTAATACTATATTATCCTACTTTTAAAAACCTTGTAAAAATCAACCCCTTCAACAACATTATGCCGAACACAAATTAGTATTATTAATTTTTAGATGAGTCGTATTTATTACACATCTGCTTCACTTTCGTACCTAGTGAAGCAGATGTGTAATAAATACGACTCATCTAAAAATTAATAATTATTTCGCTTCACTGTGGTGTTCCAATACAGTTAAATCTCGACAAATTAGTATGTTGAGGAGATCCAAAAGAAGAGAAACTGAATGTTTTCAGTTTTCCAAGGTAAAGCACAAATTTTCCTAATGTGGAAACTTTCTTCATCACATGATATGACTTTACATTGAGATTTAGCTTAAAATATGTCTGAATCATTAAACAAGTCTGTCTAATTCATTTCATCTTGATTAGAATATTATTTATTTGAAACTTACAGGTATAGCTTTGCAAACTCAGTGTACTGAATTTCACAATTTTGTTAGAAGTATTATCTTTTGTCAGTTTCAGTGCAGTAGCATGATATTTTTATGCTGGTGTAAAGGCTTATTCTTGAGCTAATAGTAATACTTAGGGGAGGGATTATTAATTAAATTATTGATGGTGTCAATTGTTAACAATCATATCAGATAACCATCAATACCACTGGTAAGCAGGAATTTACTCCCCTAAGATTTCCTTTAAATGTCTGTAAATCTGCTGACACGAAGCTGTTGTTTTAACCAATCTTAAAATCACCACTCTGGCACTCTGTTCAGTTTACAATTTAAACTTATAAAGCCAGCGCTTAATTAGCTAGGCTACTCAGACTTAAGATTATATATATGAAAAAACTGTGATTTTCTCATGCTTATGTTTTTCTACATCAATCTCAAGCAATCATGAAATTGATTGTTTGGAGACTTCTGGTGTTGTTTCCAACATTGAAAATGAAACTGCAGACCAATAAATCTTAATGGTTTGTGTAAAATTTTACAGAAATGCCTTTATAAAAGTAGGTACGAGAATTCTTTTCACCATGCTGTAATTGCTGTAATTCTGTTTGAATGAACGGGAAATGCTTACTGAAAAGCTGTGCTTTATTATTTGTTCTTAGTCGACAAGGGGCATTTAGGGTTTTTATTATAAAAACTAGGATTCTGTAGCTTTAGCTTTTAATTAATTTTTGTTCTGTGCTTTGTATCTTTCTGACACATCAAGACATCATTTTAAATGATATTAAGATTGCTGTGCTGAACTTTTGAATTTATCTTTCCAACAGTCATTTCTATTAAGGAGACACATCTGTGCAAATTGACCCAAAACTTTCAACAATCCCAAATTTAGTTTTTTTGTCTTAAAATTAATGTAGACATACTTCAGTAATATGAATTTTTTTCTAGCGGCGCTACAGAAAATGTCACATGACTATTTAAATAACCCTACACCTGTATCGTAGCTGCTAATACATAATTTTAACCTCAGATTTCTCAGATTCCATATTTCCTACATTTTCCTGACATCAAAATGTTCCACAGGATGCAGTTTTCTATTAATCTGTATGAAATTCTAAACAAGCCTGTAAGAGCAACTGCATATAACTGTACCCATTTGCATTTGTTGTGTTTTTGTTATTTGTATTGAAAAGGATTATAATGCTCACTTCTTACTGAAAACGCTTAGGAAAATAAAAATTGCCAAATAGGTATGATTATTTTTTCCCTTCATTGATAGGCAAAGACAAATATTTCACATAGGTATAGGTCATTAATAGGTTAAAATGGATGCAAATACTTATACCCCAAGCATTAATTTTTAAAATTAAAATATGTGGAACATTTTGAAAATCGCCTGTCATTTAGACATAAACTGTTAATTCCTCAGAAACTATTGTAAATAGAAAGCTGAAACTTTTTATTTCATTCTTGATAGATCACAAAAATAAGTGGTATACCCCCCCCTCCACCCCCAAAACCCATGTTTTTGTTTTCTGACATAGTTAATTACTTCATACCTTTCTGCACATTATGGTTCTTACTTAGGGAAGTGGATTCATATGTATTTTTATTATACGACAATATCTGTTGTTTTAACTTGCTGTGGAGCCATTTATGAAATTTGGAATAAATGTAGAACTATTTTGCCTAGGGAACAGCAAAATACTATGTGTTTAGCGAATTTGTTGTAGTATATGTTGCAATGATTATCATTTTGTTACAGTGCATTTATAGTGTGTTTTAAGAGTCATTTTACTAATATTGTGTATTTCTAAGTGTTAACTTAGCAAACTTTTAGTGTCTATTTAAGTCATTAATCGTCTCCCTTTAAATTTAATTAAGCCTATTTAAGTGCCTATTTTGTCCGTTTTTATTGCCTTTTTGTCTGCCTATTTCACCATTTTTAGTGCCTATAAATCCGCTCCCTGCCCGCTTCGGTATCATGGTGGTAGCATGTCTGCCTCATGTTCAAGAGGTCCCGAGTTCGAATCTTGGTCAGGGTGAGTTACCTGGATAAGGGTTTTTCCAGGGTTTTCCCTTACCCTGAAAGACGAATGTCGGGTAACTAAGCTCTATGGACCCTGGGCTCATTTGAGCATCAATGTCACCCATTCCATTCATCGTCCGATATGACTTAATGTTGGAGGATGTAAATTACAAAAAAAAAAAAAAAAAAAAAAAAAAAAAAAAAAAAAAAAAAAAAAAAAAAAAATCCGCTCCCGAGTAATAAGTTACGGCGAGAAGGTTTTGCTTGGATGAGAACAGGAGTGAGAAACTTGAAAAGTGTAGGTCAAGAGAGGGAGCTAGATAAACGTCCATTGTGTGGGGAAGAGAATGCAGATTTCCATTGTATATTATATTGTAGTCAAACAAAGATATGGAGAGAGCAGGCCTGGCTATGTAAATGGGGCAATTTGGGGGGTGAAGTAATTAGGAACATTTTGTCAGTAAAAGAGGAAAAGAACAGAAGAAATATAGGGAATTATTTAGGGAAAGTTAAAGAGAGATGGCTAAGAACAATTAAGAGAAAAATGTAGAATAGGATAGGTGAAATGGCAAAAGTGTAAAATGGATTAGAGGGCCTCCAATACACAAAAACCTAGGGTTAGGTGTATGGGGACTGAATTATTATTCAATGGCAGGCAACATGGTAGAATTTTCAGGATTTAGGAATATATGGCATTTTCCAGTATGGATTTTATAATTGTAACCTTGATTTTGTATTTCCATTTGATGATGTTAAAGGAAAGATGAGAAATAAATTACAAATTACTGAACGTGAGTTTCAATGGTGTTTTGTCTGTGATATCGGTAAAATGAACTTGCAAAGAAGTTTCACTGTAGGTTTTAAGTTAGATGTTTTGGAATTTGCTAAAAAAGCAAATGTACAAGCAGCAGGTCGAGAATATTCGGTACAACCAAACATGATTTGTTACTGGCGAAACCAGAGCGATAAACTTAAAGCCACCAAAAGAACAACTTGATTTTTTAGTGTCTCGAAGTAATTACAAGATCCTCTAAATTTTTGGGCTATAATTTGGTTTAAAAAAGGGGGTCTTATTTTTGAGTAAATACAGTGTATGTAGAGGGCTTTCTTGAAGCTGGGCCTCTCACAACCTGACTGAAGAGCAAAAGCGACTAAGGTAGAATGGTGTCAGGATTTTATTTTTGATTTTGACAATGACATATTCATGACATTGTAGGTGATGAAAGTGGGATAAATCAGAATGATCCGGAATCTGAGAGGCAGTAAGTGATTATGGTCTTCCCATTGAAAAGTGAAGAAATGGAAAATGTAGTCTGTAACTTAATTGCAAGTTTATTCTTTGCAAGTGGCTATATTAAACTGCTTCAGTTAAGCAAAAGACTGTCACTGTTAACTGGTACACTACAGTTTGCTATCTCCAAGTCTTCATAGCAGTGAGTGAGAGAAGAACTAAAATCCAGCTTGGAAGGAATTTTCCCTTACCATTGCAGTGCCTTGGCACACACTAAATTGATTAAAGTGGAATTGAAGAAACTATTTTTAGTATTTTTTTTTTGACACTTCGTCAGATTTTTATATTTTTGAGGGACTAGTTTCGGAAGCCGTCACCTCCATTATCAACCTCTTTTCCAACCGTCTGTTGACGTCTGCTCTCTTCTCTCTGTGGTAAACTATGAACTTCTTTGTCAAATTATCCACTAATGATAATTTGGTGAAAACTTGATGAAATATTGCAAAAATTTATTTTAGGAAATGTATATACTGTGTAACATAAATTTGTTGTAGGAAATTTGGATGAAGTATTGCATAGCTTTGTTACAGAAAATGTGGATGAAGTATTCTATGAATTTGTTGCAGGAAATGTGAATAATATATTGCATTTATTTGTTTGCATTATAGGCATGTTATAGGAAAGAAAAAATAATTTTAAAATTCAGCATGCTGAAGAATCATCCATCAATTGTTGATATGTTGCAGGTCACCTCCATACAGGCAATATATTGCTGGATAGTGGAGGAGTTAAACTGGTGGATATTGAAAATGGTGTTTTAGGTTTGCCGTCGTACTATAGGCCCTATTTTGTTCAGCACAAGAAGATTCAGTCTCTTGAATCTGTGGACATATACTGTTTTGGACATGTTCTGTATGAAATGGCATTTGGACACCCACTTCATGAGTCTGTCTGTGATATCTTCCCTTCATCTTGCCCTCCATTACTCAGTGAGTACCTGAAATATTCTTCTTTCAGTAATAAATCTTAGGTTTATTATGGATGGTTATGCTAATTGTTCTTTTATTTAATAAATTTTTACTAATATCTAAAACATTCAAAGCCTTAAACTTAAACTTTTTTAAAATTTGGTTAATTCAATATATTATGTAGTTCAAATTAAAGAAATTTTACCCATATGTAAGTAAAGCACTTATAGCATTTATTATTAATGTAGTAATAAACCTACCAAATGTTATATGTTAATCAGACATGTTATTTATTTATGCTCATTAAATGTAACCTTCATGTTTCCTTAATTGTATATACTTTAATTAGATATAAGATGAATTTCGTAAAGTTTGCATCGCAGATGTTTCTAAAATGGAATGTGCTATTGATGTGCAGTTTTCTTAGAATTGATTCATATTCAGGGACTCCTACTTTTAGCCTGTAAACAGATTTTAATAATGCTGATGTTTTTTAAGCAAAGATACCTTTTTTTTAAATGGAACAATGCCTAGTTGCATCAACCAAACAACAGCAAATTAGAATGTCAAGATGTTTGTTGTAGGATTCTAGTGCAATTAGTTAAAGAAAAATCTTAATGCGAAATTTTAACACACCAACAAATGATTGTTCTGTTTAACCTGCTTAGTTGCTGCTTCAGTGTTATGTTTGTGCACATTGATTTTCTGTTCGATTACATTGGGACTCTCTGTTGGTTTGTGATAATTCAAGCAATAGGTTGTGAGTGGAAGATGAGATTTAGCAATGTAGAAAAACTTGACGTGCTCATGGTATTTGGAAAGTGTAGAAAGAATGCGATTCGTTCTTGTACAGTGTATGCCTAAACATATCCCAATTGACATCTACCATCTCAGCAATTAGTTATCAACCTCTTCAACCAGTTACATGAATGTGGTATATAACACTTAGAAAACATAACAGAAACAAACAGTGACTGGAGAAGAGGGAGAAATTAATGTTTTGCCACTCTTGCAGTAAATTCCTCAAATTAGCTCCCATGCAATTGCATATGGAAGTAACCTGAGTCAGGCAAGTGTGTTTCACATTCTCCAAAAGATGCAAGTTCCAACCCTATCATATCGCTCTTCATCAAGAGCTGCATGGAAGCAAGTGTGAGAATATGTTAATTTAAGATACATGGGCATTAAGACATGATACTCAAGATTTAACATGCATCTTGTAGAGTGATAAGCAACATTTACTAATCATGGCCCATTCAAACATGCACTATTGGTGTGTTGACAATCCCTGTTGCCTTCATCAGATGAAATGTCAACATCCATTGAGTTGAAATATGAGGTGTGGGATATACAACCTTAAGTCATAGGGCTTTTTGTCATAGAAGGAACATTGAACTTGCACAAGAATTGCAGCCTCTAACAGACTATATCAGACTATCTTCCATAGATGCTAGAAGACATTCCTCTGCAGATTAGGAGGAACGTGTGGTACCAACATGGTGGTCCTCTAGCCCATAGTCTACGAAGTACTACTGCCTGTCTTAACAGATTGTTTCTTATCATTGGACTGACTGAAGAGGACCTTACCTTGGCTTGCTCGTTCACTGAATTTGACACCTGCAGACATTTTCTGTGGGGAAAGCTGAAAGACAATGTCTACAAGGATATACCAACTGCATGAAACAGTATTACTATATAGAATAAAAAGAAGTATTTCAGAAAGTGGAGTGCCATTGTTACTAAAATTAGGCAAATGAGTCAATCTTGTGTATATGTTTCTCCACTTACAAGTTTTTTTAATGAAGACTAGTTTTTGGGACCTTCTTCCCTATCCTCAGTTCTGTGGTTGACTGATGATGCATCTGGTGTCTGCATCTGGCTTGGTGTCGTGCTGCCATCTAATGTTCTGGTAAGTTTGATGACATCATCTACGGCAGGAATTTCAAAATTCATCAAGAGGTCCTGTTTTTTCGTAATAAGTATGTTTTCCCAAATCTGTAGTTCACAACGTGAAACAAGAAATAGAACTGATCAAACAGGCAAAGAAACCTCTAGAACTACAGATTTGGGAAAACATATTTATTACGAAGAAACAGGACCTCTTGATGAATTTTGAAATTCCCGCCATAGATGATGTCATCAAACTTACCAGAACATTAGATGGCAGCACGACACCAAGCCAGATGTAGACACTGGATGCATCAACAGTCAACCACAGAACTGAGGATAGGGAAGAAGTTCCCAGAAACTAGTCTTCATTTAAAAACTTGTAAGTGGAGAAAAGTATGTACAAGATTGACTCATTTGCCTAATTTTAGTAACAGTGTATTACTGTTGTGTGCTCTGAAATTTCTGTTGAAATTCTAGACTGTGAACAGCAGTCTCCAATCCGGACTGGAAGCTTGTTTTGACAGTCGTTTTGAACACAACCTTTGAAGGTCAATGTTATCTTTAACTGTCAAGAATCCACAGAAGTAGTGTAATTCCCTTTTGTTTTTCTATAGTTGGTGCTGCTACAAGTTGTAACTGTTGGTGTGTAAAAGTTTTAAAATAAGATATCTCGTAAACTGCTTGCACTACAATCCTGCAACAAACACCATTGATGTTCTAATTTACCATACTTTTATTTTGTTAATGTAATTAGGCATTGTTCCATTTAAAAAATTGTATGTTTGCTAAAAAACATACCCTTCCTCAGTATTATTAAAATCTATATGCTAAAAGTATGAGCACCTGCATGACTAGCAGTCATGTTGAGAAAAATGCACATAAATAGCACTTTCCAATTAAGAAATATTTGTGGTGTAAGATTTTGTAAGATGTAGGTGTTGCACATTGCATATACCTGATTTGAAAAAGGTTAAAAAAAAAAAAAAGTATAATATACATGGCCAAAATAACCTCTAAGTTTAATAAGTAAAGAAGCTTTACTTACTAAGAGAGGGAATTCATACTCCTTCAGTATTCTGCACTTTCTTAGTCACACTAATAATGAGCAAATGTATAATTATATATAAATACACATTTTATCAACAATTGCTCATGTTGTTAGATAAAATGTAACAACTGACAATATATTGTTCTAATTTTTTTATTTTTTTAATTCAAATAGATGTAGAGCAGAGCTAGCAGTGTCTCAGTTAATATCTCTAAATACCATTCAATTGGAATTAAGTGTATAAATACAAAGCAGACATTGTTGAGAGCGGTATTATTCAAAGCAGTGTGTATTGTCAGATCTTTTCATTGTTATCATGTTACACTGTTCTGTAGTTGGCATACATGACATAAGATATAAGTATCAGGCACTGCATTTGCTTTTTTCGGTAGCTGAACTAACATAGTAGGGTCTTGTTGATTTTTATTGACACTCTGGAGTTTATTCTTAAGCATTGTTGTTTATTTGTAAATATTTTCAACATCAACTGTCCTGCCTTTGAGAAACGTAAGCTGCAGTACATAAATTATTACGTTTCCCGTAATTGCTTTTAACTTTTGAGAATTGCCTTCATAATGCCTGTTCTTTTTGGTTATCTACATGGCTTCAGAAGAACAGCTTCTCAAGTGGTTTGAGGGACAGCAGATGATATACACATGGATGATCTAGACTCCAAATCTAATGCTCATTTTGAACATGAGCAACTTAATACAGCAACAGAACATCAAGTCATCAATCATTAGCTATTTGATTCTCAACCATTTTGGGAACTGAAAGTAAATAGGAAGTTTGTATTGAGCACATGATATGCAGGATGTCTACAGATTATTGGATGATTTCATGAGGCTACATTTTCACTGATACTTAAACGCAAATAAACCATCATACCATCATTGAAAGGGAGAAGTTTGAAGTTTTGTTTTCACCTCAGATGCACTCGATGTGATCATGTGTAATATGACAGATATCCAGCCGGTGACCCCATTCACACCACAGTCTCTCAATCATGTCTTGTGTGATGTTCTTGATGGCTGCAGCAATGTGATTTTATAATTCTACCAATGTTGCTGGAAGTGGAGGAAAGTAAACACTATCCTTGATATAACCTCACAGGAAGAAAGGTGTTGTCTGCAATTCTTGCACGACCAATCCATTTACCTGTCAGATATCGACTAAGGTACCCATGGGCATTTCTGTACCATTGTGATCCTGTAGGGGAGGGGATCCGTCCCCTTCAGCTGCCAAGGTGCAGGCACTGTGGATCCTTAGCACTCATGGTACCTCTGACATTACTAGAGGAACCTTGGGCCGAACTGCCGAGCCCCTCCCATTGGGGAGTTGTTTGGATTGGGTTGGACTCAAGGGGGCAGTGTGTTCCCGACACCCACAGGGAATTGGGTACCTCCAGCTAGGCTACAGCCACCCGGAAGGGGTAGAGGGTTGCCCTATAAGTCCCGGGTACTAGCCTGCAGAGCTAGTAGGTGTTCTAGATCACCAGGCGGCCCCACCGAGGTTTTTCGGTAGTCTTCCCTGCGTGGTTGACGCGCGTAAGTGGCGTATCCACTTCCACCCTTCTTGACGTAGTCGTCGATGGGGGGGGGGGGCTTTTTAGGCTCAAGGTATTGCCCCATGGAAAAGCCCCCGGAGTATCCACCGCTCCCGGGTTGAAGGATGCCCGGGTCCAAGACTAATGGGAATGGAACCTCTGCAATAAACTGTACCATTGTGAAGAGGCTCTGTCTTGTTGAAAAACGAATCCCTGTAGCTCTTAATCCGCAAGCTATAGCATTAACCAATTTTGTAACATTTCCAGGTATGCATTTCTATTCATAACATTCTCACGGAGGGGGGGAGCACTGAAACACTGTTTATTAGTGCAAATTCAAGCACACACCAGCTACGATTGGTTGGTAAAGCAACCATTTTCTCCAAAACAATGTATACATTTTTCACTTGTTGACAAAAGAAAATAAGATGTACAACACAGAACTTAAAACTTCCCTCCTTAAATGTTGATATGACAGTTTGTCATATATCGCTGAAAATACAGTCTTATGAAATTGTCCAATAATTTGTTAACTCCTGTATTAATAAGTTTGGTGCTTATGCACAATAAGGACTTTGTGTTCATTAAAGCATGTATATCGTTTTCTTTATTATCGACCTGAATTTAAAAAGGAAAGATACCGTGTGTCAAATATTAACTTTGTGATGCTGTCATTTGGAATATACGACCTTTCAGCCAAAGTAGTAGCAACTGTGTAATCTAAAACTACTTTAGCTTAACTTTAATAAGTATTAAGCTAAAATTTATTTGTTACAGAGTCTGTGTTGGAATCCATTTTGTCAAGTGAAGCATGCAAAGGAGGATTACCTACCATACAAGCTCTTCTCACTCATCCGTTCTTCAGTAGCACAGAATTTGGTTCCTGTCATTCTCCATGTGCATCAAGAGAGGCAGATGGCATAATGACAAATCACAAACCGCATTTGAAATTTTCATCTCAGGTGAAAGAAGCACTCCGAATTGCAAGAGAGAAGATTGAAGCTCGATTGAAGGATGAACAAAAGATGGTAAGTTGACCTTTTATGTTGGATTCAAACCTTGTTTATTTATTATCAGTGCACTGTGGTTTTTATAAACGAGTTTATTTCTGAAACAAGGCAATTAACATTTAAAATGATGATGTAATTCCCATGTAGAACTTGGTCTACATTATGTGGGAAGCATCTGTGAGATTTTTATTCAATAATATATAAGATCTATTTAGCAGAACAGTAGAACCTTGCTCAATTAAATTTAAGGGCATAGATCCATTTTGGAAAATCAATGCTAATGATTTTAAGCAGCTAAGAAAACTTATTGAAGAATATAATAGATGGGGATTAAATATTAATTTGAAGAAAACAATCTATATGTTATGTGGAGATGAAGAAAAACACCTAGTTATAGAAGACTGCATGGGATGCATCAAATGAAGTAATACTAGTCAGTGTCTGCATAAATATTCATAACTGAGTTGATCTGTTATTGCACTCAAGTGTCTTAATGTTTTTCAAGTGTTAATAGTAATTTGTGTAAATTATCTGTAAATACCTAGATGAATTGTAAATATTGTTAAATATTTACTCTAATTATATTGACAATGCCTATAATTCTGTATGAATTCCTGTGGCTAATAAACATTGTATTGTATTGTAGGAGAGTATGTATTTAGAGTGAAGATAAATTCAAATTGTAATCAAGAAGAGGATATGAAATATAGAATTCAAAACAGCAGAACAGCAGTGTGGCAGGATGATAAGTCGGAATGGCTCAGTTGATTAGGTACTGGCCTAGTGATCCCATGATTCAGCTTAAACCCAGCCCATATAGATAGCTTTTATATATGGTTAAAAGCAATGGATCCATTTCAATAACTTCTGCTGGGCAAAATTCTGGCACACTGGTGGCATTAATATAATCCTAGCTGTCAACAGTAAGGTAGAGCGGGGCTATTATGCTAATTTTAAATTTATGGTGTTGTAGAACAAATAAAATAAAATTTTTTTTATGTTAAACATAGAGCAAAACAGCCTGAAAGCACTTGAACTGGCGTGGGCAAAAATAAAGTATGTTTTCAGTGGATGCAATGTTACTGGTGATATGTCAGCCACAAATCTGCAGAAACTTGCTATAGAAGCATTCTCGTCTGTAACTACGATGGATTGGGAAGGATACTGCAAGAAGGTCCAAGAGCTGGAAATGAAATATTGGAGAAATGATGATGTAATAGAAAATGCAATTGATGAAATTATCATTAACACATCAGAGGATACTAGCGATGAAACTGATGCATTGGGCTCAGAAATGAAGAATCACAAAGCAAATGAGTATTTTATAGCTATCATATATTATTTTCTATTTTTATGTGTTTCATAAATAGTAAATATATAAACATACAGCTTATCGGATCGAGCTCAATTTACTGTTTGTCCACACATCTCACACTTGCTTCTTCACTTATCTTACACGCTATTTTGCTGAACTGTGTTTTTCAAGGTTGACCACACTGCAGAAACAAAAGAGCATTAGCTCTCGCTTCTTCCCCTCTGCCCACACCACACCGTAAATCTTGCACTCAGGTTATCATGTGCGTATAATTTTACTTGCTATAGGTGTCATCAAGTAAAACAAATGTTGCACAGAAAGGAAATCTCAGAATTAATGGGGCTGTTGTGCCTAGCCCTGGGGCTATTAGTGCTCACAGTACTTTTGCATTTTAATTAAGTGCATTTGCCACAAATGTTAAGTTTTTCTTACCAACTGCATCAATGCACACTTCTTGAAACCACAGTCCACATTTCTGGCATTTTATCCAGTTTCCTTTGGTTTCTGATTTTGGTGAATAAAATTGTAACCCACAAAATCCACATGGTGGATTCATTCCTCATCACTGCATTCAATTTCGACTGGAAGCAAGTCATCACTTGACTCACTATTCCTACAATTTCGTTTTACAATATGCTTCTCTTGGTTTTCTTTTTCCATCTTCAACTTCTTTTGATCCGGCTTTCTGGAATGGTGGAGTCTGACGTCAAATGTTTGGTTTCTTTAGTTCTTCAGCACTTCAATTCCTTTTTTTCTGGAGTGGGAATAATGGGAGAAAAGGGAGATGCTGTTTTCGGTATTGGCTGTGCGCTGGCACTTGTTGAAGCCTTTTCTGAAGTTTCTGGCTGGAAGTGAAGGCAGAATTATCTCCAGGAATTACCAAGAGGTTGAACTGAAATATGCCTGTGCATTCAAAACCTTTGACAGCGTTTCCAACTGTTGCTCCTTTATTGCATGCTCTGAACAAGAGTTTCCCAAAATTAGATTTATTAATGGCACCAGTTGGGTTTGATTGCATATAATTTGTTGCCTCTTGATGGCAGAACAACTTTATTGGTTTAAAAACTGTTCGATCAAGAGGCTGCAGAACATGTGTTGTATGTGGTGGTAACACAACATCTCACTTTCATTTTCTCGGTATCCAAGCTGTGCAATGAAGAATGTGAACCATGGCCACCAAGAACTAGCAGGCACTTTCCTTGTGCATGATGTTGCTGAAAGTGCTGGAGCCATTCAAGAAAAATGTTTTCATTAATGTAGCTGAATCGCTCATAGCCACTAATGCTTTTCTATTCAATCCCTCTGCCCTTGCTTTAGAAAGATCTTCAGGTTTTCTTAGAGGTCATTGATTCTCATAAATCCTGTGAACCAATCTTTACCAGCAGATTGTGATTGTGTGCTCCATGGATGATTTATTTTCTTAGTAGTGGCATATACAAATGTCACCCTTCGTATTTGCTACGGTGTACATCAAAGGCTCTTGCTACCAAGTATTTTAACCTGGAAGCTAAATCTTTCTCCTCCTCCAAACTGAACACTGTAGGAGGACCAACTGATTTGTACACTACTGCTCCTAATGCTTCTTGTCGTTGATGTGCATGAACACATCCTTGAGTAAGGCACCCTGAAAAGACCTGCTGCTCCTCTCATACTCATATCACCTTTAATACGCTCATAACAGCACAAACAGTGTCATCCTCCATCCAGTTTCATTCGAGTTTCCCTATATTGTATCTGGGCGAGAATAATCCCTCTTTAATATAATTTTGAGTTTAAATAATACTCAAATCTCCACTTATTGCTAGTATTTACCTAGAACGCGTTTAGTTACGATCTTCCTAACATCATCAGCTGTTGTCGACTAAAGGACATCGGATCGGTGAACTCCTCGGAGGTGATAGGTGTGTCTCTGTCTGTATCCTGATGAACTTGAAATTTGGGTTTTCTTCAAAGTCGAAATTAAACAATTTTCTTTCATATTTCTTTATGAAGATTTTTTTCCCACGTGGTTAATGCAGCTGGACCTCAGACAGTTTTTAATTAGTGAATTTCTCGTTCTATATCATGATTCTCCTTCCAAAAATGGTACGCTACCGCCGATTTATTCATTTCTTTGTTCCTGATGTTCCTAAAGTGCTCTTTAAGCCTAATGTTCAAGTTCCTTTTTGTTTTTCCAATGTAAAAGTTGTCACAGCCCTTGCAATTTATCCGGTACACACCTGATTTTTTGTCTGTGGGTATCTCCTTTGTATTATGTGATTTCAAAAGATGCTGTACACTAAATTTGTTCTGTGGGGCAAAGTAATATTATGTTCTTTGAAGACTTTTTGGAAAAGGTGTGTAGCTCTGGAATGATATGTAAATTTTCTGTATGAAGTTTCATTGCTGATTGGGGAAAGAGTAGTTACTTGTTTGCACCTTTGTTGTCTTTTGAATTTATCAATTTTCTTGTTGACCAATTCAGCACTGAATCCATTGTATTGTGCAATGTGAATGATGTTGTAGTCTTTGATATATTCCATCTTGTTTAAAGGTACATTAACAAGCCTGTAAGTTAAACTGTTGATAACAGCATGCTTGTGTTGTCTTGGGTTATATCCATCTGATTTTATGAAATTTTCTGTGTGTGTTTCCTTTCTATGTATGCCAAATTCAAGTTGATTATGCTTTCTGGTAAGTTTCAAATCTAAGAAAAGGATTTCATTGTTTGTCTCTTTTTCTATGGAAAATTTTATTGCAGGATTTTGTAAATTAAGTAGTTTTGATGCATCATCCACTTGTTTCTCATTTACTATTGCCCAAATGTCATCCACATATCTATACCAATGTTGGAAAATTAGTGGGAATGCCTTTGTGATATGGGTTTCCAAAAAGCTCATGAAGAGGTCTGCCAAAAATGGGGACAATGGGTTGTCTATGCATAGTCCTGATTTTTGTTTGAAATTTTTTTATTGAATGTAAAAAGGACCGTTCAATGCAAATATTGGTTAAGTGAAGGTATTCCTCTATGATGTTTTGGTCTAATTGTAGGGACTGAAGCCATATTTGCACGTATTCTATGAGTTTGTCTCTCGGAACACATGGGAACAAAGAGATTACATCAAAAGATACCATTCGGTCGGTGGGAGAAAATTGTAGATTTTTAGTTTTGTTGATGAATTCCAATGAATTTTTAATATTGTGGCTTTTAAATTTTGGTTGCTCCTTAAATTTTTTGTTTAGCCATTTGGATAGTTTGTAGGAGGGTGAGTTTATGTTGTTAATCATTGGGCACATCTTATTTCCTGTTTTATGAATTTTGTGTAATCCATATATGTTAGCTACTGTAGGGTTGTCTGATTTTAAACTTTAATTTCTTTTGGTATGATTATTTTATCCAGCCAATAAATCTGTCTGCAAGTGATGAATTCCAGGAAATAAAGTCTGGCCCTTTAAATGTGTGTGTAAAGCAGTTAAATGAAACAATCAAGGATAATGTTTTTCCCTTTTAATAGTCATTGCTTTTCATTTAATTTCTGTGCTTTGCTAGATTTTTCATATTTGCCAAATTTTTGTCTGTCTCTATAAATTATTACTCATTTTTGCTTCATATTATTATTGTTTCATTGTCTGTATTCACTTAACCTCACTTTTCAGTGCTTCTCACTTACGCTTTGCCCCATTTGCATCCCCTTTTCCTATGACTATTTAACTTTACTAGCAGCTTTCCACAATTTTCACAGCTGTATCACATCTGTTCAAATCGTTCCTACACCTCATGACACCATTCTATTTCTTCCTTTCTACACCATAAAAAGTCATATTTATGCCTTGCTAATAGGTTCCTACATCTCGATATCCTCAGGCTAAATTTTGCCGCTTTTCTAACCCCCTTGAATCCCCACACTTGTTGCATACTGATTTTCCGTGATCCCTTGCACCCCCACACTTGTTTCCTTGCTTTTCGCTGATCCCTTGTATATCCCCACACTTTTTTCATTCATTTTCTTGATCACCTCGATTCTCGCATGTACTGGATGTAATGTATTACATTTTTTATTTTCTTCTTTGTTCTGCCTACTGCCATTCCTGAGATTTTCCCCTCTTCTTCTGTATTTACGTTGTTCATTACTTGTCCTCTGTCAATGCTAACTTCATTTAGTAAACGTGCATTCTGGACATTTACACCAGACACTTAAGTGAGCTTGATTAAGTCTGCTGCATCAGTAACATCCACATGCTCTGTGTCTTGGATGTTCCTTATGCCATTTCTCTGCTCAGCCACTTGCCCATCAATCCACAGTTTCCCATTTCGTATAAATGCATTGAAAACTTGTTTTCTCGCCGTCCTCCTTTCTTCAATCGGCTTTCTCCTTTGTTCTCTTTGTTCATAAGAAAGATCTTTATTGATATAGGTGAATGCTCCCCATAACTTTTTTGTTTGTTTTAATACTTCCGTTACGAATTCTGTATTGCTAAACTTCACATCAATATATTCTTTTGCCTTTCAATCTCACAATTTTAAATGTCTTGTAGTTCAAAGCCTCTCATTTTCATCCCTAGTCTCTTCATTAACATTTCTTGTATCTCTTGAAATGCTCCAATTTCTTTTTGTTCTTCTATCCCAGAAATTAAGTTATATCTTCTTTTGAAGTCTTCCATACCTTCCATTCTTCTTTCTATTTTTTCCATTTTGGTTTTTATCTTCTCCAACTCTTTAGTTTTAATCTCCAACTTTATATTATCCCATTTCCTCCATTCTTGCTTAAATCTCATTGCCAAACCATTATTTATTATAACTTCTCCCATCTGCTTTGCGGCTACCATGTCACTTAGTTCCTTTTTCCTCACTTCTGCGGGAACAACTGTAGTGTATGTCCGTTCTGCTCCATTGCTAATTTAGTACTCCAACAAAGTGTATGTGTAAATATAAATTATGGGTGATGGAAGAGAAACAATCTCTGAAGCATATTTCAGTAAATTCTGCAGTAGAAAGTGAAATTAAGAGTAGTAAGAAACTCCACATTTTTAAATATAAATGTTAAAATAACTTCATTGTGTTTCCCCTAAGAAAGATGTCAAAACCTATTGGAAGTTAGGGTTGTGTTAAAGGAATTGCCAGTTGTAGTAGCAACTTTGCCAGTGTAAAAGCAGGGTTTTATTGAGTAAAGGAAGTAATGATTTCTCCTGAAATATGTGTTGCATACACAGTTTGTTCCACAAGATTCTTGTTCAATCATTTTAAGTACAAATTGGTTTCAGTCATGCAAACTTCTTTATGAGCTGAAAATAACATTTTAATTGGGTTTGAAAAATCCAATACTGGCGAGAATAATAATTAGAACAATAAACTTTTCAACTAATCATAGTTAACACTCTGCACTTGCTTACTGCGTCTACACCAATTGGATTGGTCTGAGTGACTCAGTTGGTAAGGCACTGCCCTATTGATTCCAAAGTTATGAGTACAAATCTGACCCAGACTGATGGTTTTAAATCTGCTTAAAAGTAATAGCTGCATGTTAGTAGATTTACTGAAAAGTAAAGATTGCGTGATAAATTTTGAAATCCCGCCAATTGATAAGTTTATGTTGGCCCCAGTAGATGGCAGTAAGATAGCGAGCTATTCCTTAATTTCTGGAAATAACCAAAGGTTATTCAGTCTACAGGTTGAGGATGTAATGGATGCATTACGAAACTAGTCCCAGAGGATTTTACAAATAGATAAGAGAAGTGTGTTGCTTAATGTTGGAGTTTATTCATAATAGTTTCAGAGGCTACTTTCCTCTATTAATAACTGAATACTGAATGACCTTATGTAGTGAAGCATTTTCTTGGTCTGGACTCTTTTGGCTAAGAGAATCTGCAGAGTGTCTGGGTCAGTGGGAAACATTGAAATTGAAGTTTTGGTTCTTGTTAATGAAAATTTGTTTCTTTGTTATTTATTTTTCTGTTATCTGTTTTAATAATTTTAGTTCTCTGTTTACTTAAGATGAGTCGGTACTAGTAACTAACATCACTTTTTTAAATTTCTGTTAACCCATATATTTTCAAAATTTGGTACTGATATGTTGATGACATCTTTGCCGTAGTCCCCCCACAGGTTAATACAAGACTCCATTAAGTTACTTAACTTAAAAAATCACTCAATAGAATTCACAATTGAAGGGGAAGAAGAAGGCATGTTACCATTCCTAGATGTAAAGATAATCAGAGAACAAGAAGATATAACCTTTGGTATGTACAGGAAACCTTCACATTCATATAATTACATAAAGAACAACAGATCAGTTCCTTAACACACAAACATACAGTGCTAAACAGCTTAACACACATACTAGTGTGCACTTTCCTGAACAAACAAGAATATCATCTAGAATATGAAGATATAGTAAACACAGGCAGAAACAACAGTTTCAACAGAGTAACAATTGACCAGTCGACAAGAAAATTACAAAATTTAAATGACAGGAATATATCAAAGATACGAAAAATCTCATCCAAGAAGAAAAACAATTGAAATTCAAGAAATTCACATGTCCAAAAACATTTTACAAATTTAAGTAGATTTTCATGAATCACAACATTAGCCTAGCCCCACAGAACAAATTTAACTAGAGAAATTACTTTGTAATAGATTAAAAGACTCTATACCACAAGACAAAAAAGCTGCAATTTACAAAATCAATTGCTTCAATTGTGATAAAGTATATATGGGAAAAAATAAAAAATAAATCTAGAAACCAGACTGAAGGAACATATGAGATTTAAAATACAAACAAATGGATATATCTGCAGTTTCACAGCATTTCTGGACAACCAATCTTAACATCAAACCGAACATTAAACTAATAAAACCAGTCATGTAGCAGAATTGAACGCATTTTGAAACACAAACGACAGTTGATGAATTTTGATTTACTGCCACCAAGTAACCTTTGGAAGTAGATTTCACTGCTATATAATGTCACCATTATAGATACAACCAAACAAAATAAACAACACCTGTCAGTCGGACATGTTCCGAAGATGGGAGCACATTGTTCCCAAAACATGTTAACAGAAATTTAAAACAGTGATGTTAGTTACTAAAATTAGGCAAGTGAGTCAACCTTGTATATACTTTGCTCCACTTACAAGTGGAGTCTACCACAGAGCTGACGATAGGGGAGAAGTCCCCAGAAACTAGTCTTCATAAAAAACTTGTAAGTGGAGCAAAGTATATACAAGGTTGACTCACTTGCCTAATTTTAGTAACAATGGCACTCCACTTTCTGAAATACTTCTTTTTATTCTATATAGTGATGTTAGTGTTACTAGTACTGAAGACGAAGGCGATGCGCCTTCGAAATTGATCTTTATAAAGAAGAAGGAATTATCAACTCCTTAAGTGGAGACTCTGTTACAAATATTTTTATTTGTGTAATATCTTAATACATCACAGTTTCTAGCTTATTCCATATATAAAAGTTTCAGTTCTATTTTTTTCCCACGATTTTTTTTCTTTTTTTATCCAAAAATGTGAGTCAACTGCTAATTTTTGTAAATGTTTGTGTTTTCTAATGCTCCTTGAACGTTATTTTAAAGTTCATGTTTCTTTTTCCTATAAGAACTGACTTCAGTTATTGTCATATCATGTATTTGAAGGAATTATGTGTTAAGTGGTGCAGTCAAGTACATTTTTCTGAAATATAATTAATGGGACTACTTGGAATTGTATTTTCTGAAATTTTTTCACTATGTTTGCTTCTAACACCTTGGAGAGATGAACTCATTGTCATTATTAGTTGTCTAGTAAGATGCGAAGGCATACCCAATGATGTGGTTGAAAAACAGGCAAATGGAAAAAGAAAAAGAAAAAGAAAAAAAATATCTGATGGCAGTTACTGCAGCATGAGTATTGTTAGAAAGAGGGAAAACAAGAATTGGAAAGGGGAAGTGGTTGCCTCTTTTAGATGTTTGTACTATATAGTCACAAATCTTACCTTATTCTTCATTGCTGGATTCTTCCTCAGAGGCTGAATTAAGATAAATTCACACATTTGAGTATGTATATTCATATTATTTAGTGTCACATTAAAACAGGCAGCAAGTTCAAACAAACTTTGAAACAGAATAGGAAGTACATAACTGTATGCCACAATGTTTTTGTAAATTACTTCATTCATGGGATTGTAGTGCAAGTTGGTGATATTTATTGCTTACATTTTGACTTTCATTGATGAGTATTCCAGTTACCAAAGTGCCACATTTTTTCCAATTACCATAGTTTTCCAATATTTCTGAATAAGCATTCTACATTAAAATTTTAACCTAGTATAATACAAGAGTTTGAGTACAGTAACCTTACTAATAAGGTGCAAATATTTTTTGTGCCAAAATTCTGAGCTGTTGGTTACTAAAAATTCTTAATATGGCCTTAAAAACATAATGTTTGTAAACTGAAGTTATATGCCATGATTTACTCTTATATTATTATTTTATTAAATAGATGCAAATACTGTAGGCAAATATCTATTGCAGGTGCGGCATCAGAAAAGACTGGTTAGAGTTCAAGAACTCTTGAGTAATGAAGAGGAAAAAAAGAAAAGAAATCAAATCAAGGTAAACAGAAAGTACACCACACACAAGTTTAAATCAAATTGTCAGATATTATCTATGTAATAAAGAACATAACTGTAAGACATTGGAATAAGAATGTTGTTGTACTGAACAGTGATCTCTATTCCATTTGTGTTTATCTTTTATAATGTTGCGTTGTGTAACAGGAAATTAGCAATATTTCTTATCATAAATTTACCATATGAGGTAAATGTGAAAAAAATATCTTTTATATACTACAATTGGTCATTCTGTATCAACTGGGATACATTCTCTACAGTAGTGATATATGTATGAAGGACAAATAATTGCGCCAGGTTTGATATATTGTAACTCTGTGGGTTCGTAGAATTAAAAGTCCAAGTTGCAGAAATTCAAATGTTCTTTATTTCTGTAGAAATACACTTTGGTCAACCCATACAGCAGCAGAACTACGTAACATATACAAATACAATGTACAAGTTCGTCTGCCACACCCACAAACAAGGAGTTCACTTTCAAAAAACAGCTGTACACGCAGTTCCGATTACTACTCTGCCATTACCACTCTCACTAGTGATTGCGGTTCGTTTTTATATAACCATTCATGATTCCAGACGGTTGTGGAATGTTCTGTATCAATCAAAATGTCACTAGAACTTTCTAGTTATCTATATTTATCTGTTTCAGCAAGCCTTTATCTCCGCATTGCATTATCTGTCCCTTATCTTTGTGCTACACTATCTGCCCCTTTGTGTGCGTCAGCTGCACTTATCGAAACATTGGGCTCATGTCACTGCTCCCTCCTCAAGGCTCGTCGTCCCGAACACCACCATCGTAGCGGGCCAGACGATCCAGGTGTACCACCAACATGTTTCCTCGGGGCACCTTCTGGATGCGGTAGACCATGTCGTTAATCCTCTTTACCACCCAATACGGTCCTTGTCATGGTTGTTGAAATTTCGGGCAGAGACCCTTGGTCTGAGTAGGGCAATACAACCAGACCAGGTCACCTTGCTGGAACCCTTGGCTGTTGGCTTGCCTGTCGTATCGGGTCTTCATGTGGTCGCTCGCCTTCTGGATGTTCTGACGAGCCATCTCATGCTCGATGTGGAGATGGTCCACCAGGTTCTCCGCATACTCGGTTGCTGGCTGTTTTGCGTCCGGGCGGCACCCAAAAGCCAGGTCACAGGGGAGTCGAAACTCTTGGCCGAACGTTAAGCTGGTTGGCATCATCCCAGTGCTGTCGTGTGTTGACGAGCGGTAGGCCAGTGAGAACAGTGGCACCTTGATGTCCCAGTCTTGCTGATGGCTGGCCACGACCTTCCTCAGGTGTTCTTCTAAGGTCTTGATATACCTCTCCACCATGCCGTCCGACTGCGGGTGTAGAGATGTTGTGCGGGTCTTGTTAACCTCAAGACTTTCCAGTGCCTCCTTCATCAGGTGAGATTCAAAATTAGTGCCCTGGTCGCTCTGGAGCTACAACGGCACCCCAAAACGGCAGAACAGTTACTCCACAAGGCAGTCTAATTGTTTTAGCCTCCTGGTTCGGGATGGCATATACCTCCGGCCACTTGGCGAAGTAGTCCACGACTACCGTCAGGTACTTGTTGCCTCGGTCGGACACTGGAAATGGTCCAGTTATGTCGACGGCGTTCCGTTTGAATGGCACTCTGACATTGTACTGCTGCATGCGACCCCAGCTTCTAGTCCTTTCTGATCTTCAGCGAGTCCCATTGGGCCCAGTACGACTTGTATGTGGCAACCCACGACTTGTGGGTGCGATGTCCTAGGTTGGTCTTGTCCCTGCCTCCATTTCCCTCAAGAATGGCCCCAAGTCGGCGTACACTAGCTGTGATGGTGGTCGTGGACTACTTCACCAAGTGGCCAGAGGTGTATGCCATCCCGAACCAGGAGGCAAAGACAATCACAGACTGTCTCGTGGAGCAAGTGTTCTGCCATTTTGGGGTGCCATTAGAGCTCCACAGCGATCAGGGCACCAATTTTGAGTCCAACCTGATGAAGGAGGCACTAGAAAGACTTGGGGTGAACAAGACCCGCACCACACCCCTACATACACCGTTGGACGGCATGGCGGAGAGATACATCAAAACCTTAGAAGAGCACCTGAGGAAGGTCATGGCCAGCCATCAGCGAGACTGGGACGTCAAGGTGCCACTGTTCTTGCTGGCCTACTGCTTGTCAATACATGACACTACTGGGATGATGCCAGCCAGCTTAATGTTTGGCCGAGAGTTACGCCTCCCTTGTGACCTGGCCTTTGGGAGCCCCCCGGACACAAAACAGCCAGCAACTGAGTATGTGGAGAACCTGGTGGACCATCTCCACGACATGCATGAGATGGCTCGTCAGAACATCCAGAAGGCGAGTGACCACATGAAGACCCAATACGACAGGCAAGCCAATAGCCAAGGTTTCCAGCAAGGTGATCTGGTCTGGTTGTACCGCTCTACCCGGACCAAGGGATGCTGCCCGAAACTTCAACAGCCATGGCAAGGACTGTACCGGGTGGTGAAGAGGATTAACGTGGTCTATCACATCCAGAAGGTTCCCCTAGAGAAGAGGTTGGTGGTACATCTGGATCGTCTGGCCCGCTACGATGGTGCTATTCGGGTCGACCAGCCTTGAGGAGGGAGCAGTGTCGCGAAGCCGTTATCTACGATAGCGTGGCTAGTGTACACAAAGGGCTGGCAAATAAAGTTAGCTGAGATGAAGGACTTTACGGCATAAATTAAGTTACGCTTTTGGAAGGTGATAAATTATTCGGTTTCTTTATTGTTCTGGAAATATCTAGAATTTATCAATGAGGTATTTAAGAAGGCGACTTGCTAAGAGTCAGTTGCGAACAGTTGTAAGCAGTAAACAGCTGTAGAGTGTTGTAACATGAGCTGATGTTATCAGAACGTTTGTTGTGATCATCAACCTTGGTAGACTGTGTGTATGTGTCGTAATGCTGTTATGTGAGAATTGTACAGTGTATTTCGACAGAAATAAAGAACTTTTGGAATATCTGCAACTCAGACTTTTAATTCTACGAACCCACAGAGTCACAATATGTCTTATTAACATTGGATACACAATGTGGCTCATACTGGAACCTATAAACCTCAAAGCAACCTATTGTGCAGTTTAAGAAAACAAGATTTGGATTTGTACACATCACTGCTGAAAACATTTTGCAAGCAAATTACTAGCCATGTTTGGTACTATTTATCAATGTGAACAACTGTGTAGCATAACACTGAACAAGAGCCTTGTACGCAGTAGCGTTTCAGATGAGCATCTTTAATGTGTTGATCAACTTTGCAGCTGGCCGACATTGAAATACTAATAAACCAGCAAGGATACCAGTTGTGTAAATTAAGAGAGTATCATTATGATTAGGTCACTGTCTAACATTGTACATTGTACATAATTTCCATGCACTTTTTTAGTGGGAATAAAATATATTTTTATCTGTTTAAGCAGAATACTTAAATAAGAACTTCTGGGATGGAGAAGAATTTTACAATTTAGATATAACCTTCAAAACATTCATATGGTTTCCTTTTTATCTTTACATTCCATGCCAGTCACAGCACCATACTGAAAGGTGTCAGTCATCACTGTACCATTAGTTATTTTCTTCTTTGTACATAAAAATGCATCTGTTGATAATTGTACTTCATGTATGATACATAAAACTTTTTTCTCCCTCTCCTCCCTTTCTCAGAAGGATCACATGCAGAAACAGCAACTTCAGCTTATAGCAAATGGGAAATCTCCAGAACGATCAGAGAGTCCCAACAGCACCAGCACAGCTACTTCTGCTGGAACAGTGACACCACCATCAGGTAAACAAAATAATAAATAAAATAGGTTCTTTACTCAGAGACATCTGTAATTCTTATTAAAATTTCTGTTCGTGGCTTTTTGCTGCATTCTACCTGTTAGACTTTTACAACTGTATCTTCTCTATAGAATTATTTCTTTAGTGGCTTGAATATGACAACTTTGAGGCTTTAACTTAAATACTATGTCTGCTTGCTGGTAAGATCTCAATTTTTCATGTCTTAACCTTCTACTAGATATCTATGAAGACTGTTCATTTAATACAATTTTGTGCTTCATTGTATCATAGTCCTTAAACAACTGAATACTGTTCATTTGTTTTTTCACCTTCCAATATACAAGGGGCATCCAGAAAGTATGTTCTGTTTCAATTTATCTTCGCTGCAGCACTGTGATCGCAGTTCCGCACATGCGCGGTAGATGCTCTGTATCAAGGGGAAGAAACGTGTGCCATTGTGAGATTGCTGTCAGCCATGTATGCTTTGTTGTGCTTGTTTACAATGTCGGTGTTGATTGAAAATTTCGCCGCTTGTGAAATCAGATCTGTGAATCGTTTTTTTAATGCTAGGAAAGTGAAACCATTTGCAATTTATCGGCAAATTTGCAATGTCAAAAGGTGTTGTGTTTCTTCACGACAACGCACGACCACACACTGCAAATGCTACGAAAAACATCCCCCCCGTACAGCCCTGACCTCGCTCCTAGCGACTTTCATCTGTTTTTGCATCTCAAATTTTTCCTTGGTGGTCAACACTTCAACAATGACGAAGAGCTGAAAGAAAATGTTTCCAACTGGTTGAAGACACAGACGGCAAACTTCTATGCAGAAAGTATACAAAAACTTCTGCCTCGCTATGACAAGTGGCTGCAAAATTTTGGCAGTTATGTGGAAAAGTAGTTTAAGAGTTGTAGAATTTTGTGCAATAAATAATTTTTCTGTATCTGTACACAATTTAATTTTATTACCAAATAGAACTTACTTTCTGGACGTACCTCGTAAATACAAAGCTATTGTTCTTCTAAGCTAATTGTGCTGTGTTTTAGTTGCTTTCAAATGTAAATAATTAAAATTAAATGATTATAGTGATTGAGAGAGTAAGTTAGCTTTTCACACATACAAAGACAGTTTTATGACTACTTGCCTATTGTAATATGCTAGCATATTGCTTTCTAATTTTGAAGGGAAAATGAAATAAGCTGTGATAATTAACACTGTGCATGTAATACTAATGTTGCTGTTAAAAATACATTAATTCTTAGCTATTTGCTGGTTTGTAATTATTCTGACCTTTGGTACACTTTCATTGTAATGAGCAAACACAGATTTTGAAACAAGGAACTGTTATTCAGAAGAAGAAAATTTAGTCCCCTCACCTTTCAAAAAGTCTTCCAATGATATATAAGTAGTATTCAAAGATCATGTACCTTATACATGCATATACGTGTACCACTCATTTTTTGCTTGGTGGCCTAGGTCCTGCCAACACCAGCAATACACCCCCAGGTGTCACATATTGTTCTTGATTGCCTGTGATTCACTGATAAACACCAGTTAATTGGCTTGGAGTTCACTTTGCATTCAGTTTTAGGCAACAACCTAGTGATTGAAGATAAACCACTGCAGTCCGTCACCAATACTGGGTTCAATAATCAAGTTTAATTACGTTTTAGCTTTAGCAGTGTTTTAGACTTTTAAGATTTGCTTTGTAAAGATTTTAACAATCTAACCTTTTACCTCATAGTCTTTATTTTCTTCTATTGCCTTTTAATGTTATAAATTTAAAAGTCTTTGAGGTTTTAAATTTTGAGTTAATGGCCAAATGATGTAGTTGTCAAGAGCCCCTAAACCTCACTCACTCACTCACTCACTCACTCACTCACTCACTCACTCACTCACTCACTCACTCACTCACTCACTCACTCACTCACTCACTCACTCACTCCTCACTCACTCTCTCTACCCTGGTAATGATTAAGCTCTCTATCAAAATAAAGTGCTGTAACTGTTCAGTAAATGATAGTAATTAGTAACTGGAGCACAAATACAGTTGTAAGAAATTTGCAATTTAAAACTTAAATAATATTGAATTAAATGTTGAATACATGTTCTATGTATTCACATGTTCACTTTAAATTGGTATCTAAATTGTTTGAAGATCTTAATTTCAGCTAGAAAAATAAAACACAGGAGTTAAAAAAACTTGTCAAATTATATTAAAAACAACATAAACTACTGAAACCAAATAAGCACAATGGTCCAACATATAATGTAGTTAACCTCTTAGATTATAATTTTAATAGAAAGAACTAACTTTTCTAGATAGAGTTACTAAAACTTCTGTAGATTTAAAAAAAAATACAGATGATTGTGTTACAGATATTGGAATTACTAGTCAGGATTAAATGAAACTGATAAATCTTTGATTAAAATGAAATCAAGTAAAATGTTGTAGCATTTGACTGAAAGTCACCTTGAAGTTTATCATAATAAACAGATTTATAAATCAATGAATGAAAAAATGGTAATTTATATTGAAGCTGATTAAGATAATAAAATTGTAATTTTGAATAAATGTGACTGTACTAAGAGAAGGAATTTTTACTTCAAAGTAAATATTTTATAAGAATGAAATGTGACCCATTAAAAGTGTGCATTCATATTTTAACAAAACTCTTAATGAAGAGAAAATTATACCTAATAAAGAAAACATATAGCAGCTTTAGGTTAGATGATGGCTGCACATAAAATCTGTTTTCAAATTCTGAATGACCACAAATATGTCACTGTCTTACAGTGGTATTTAAATCCCATTACAGCACTTGTTTATTTGTAGACAAATGTTTAACCCTCCATTGGTCATGCGGACACCGAGAGGCTCCTAGCTTTATTTAAATATTGTAGTTTACAAATGAATGCATCGACATAATTGTTGGACTAAGACATCTAACATTACACCTTACTCAAATGTTTGCTGTGGCAATAACTTAATTTGTTAATTATTGTAGCTGCAACAATGATGAATTAGGAGTTAGGTGTCATATGGGTCTAGCGGGCCCCTAGGCTTATGCTCATTACATGTTGATGACATGTTTTTCTTCATTAGTAAGTTGTGGAATATTGATTTGCCAGTGGAAGGAGCTATTAGTACTTTGTCATGAATACCAAATGGTATTTATTGGTCTTGGACAAATTGGTTGCTGTTAGAGAAATGTTTACAATGTTTGTGAATAACTGTTAGAAGCATTGTGGTCTTGGACAAAGCGTCACTGTTGACGAACAGTTACGGTATTTCATGGTCATTGTGGTTTTACACAATAAAATGCCATCTAAGCCAAACTAGTGTGGCATAAAAACATTCTGTTTGAGTGATGCAGAACTGTTTAACACCACTAATATGGAAATTTATTGTGGACAGCTGCCAGATGGACTGCATGTGCAAAATAATTCCCCAGAGGCTGTAGTGCTAAGACTAACAGAAACCAATCTGGGCACTGTCAGAAATGTTACAGCAGATAATTGTTCAGTAGTGTATCACTGTTACGCAAAAGACAACTTTCTTTTGTCAGTACAGTATGCAAGAACAAGGTACAGTGTATCGAGATTCAACTGTATTGGAACACCACAGTGAAGCGAAAAATTATTAAATTTTAGATGAGTCGCATTTTTTACACATCTGCTTCACTTTCGTGAAGCAGATGTGTAAAAAATGCGACTCATCTAAAATTTAATAAGGTACAGTGTGTTTAGGTTGACAGGACAGTTAAAGCTATAATGTCAAGCTTTAGTCGCATAAGAGCCGCAGATGCAAACGATGATTTGTGAAACATGTCCTCAAAATAGGTACGAAAGTGAAGCAGAAGTGTAATAAATATGACTCATCTAAAAATTAATAAGTTTTGTTAGTTTTTGCAGTGAAAGTTTAATTTGGTTAATACTAGATCAGTGATTTAGTCCCTTAACGTAACAATTTTGCAAGTACAGTAATTTTATTTCTCCAAAAAGTTGCAGGCAATATGAAAGCACATTTAGTTTCAAAAAAAAAAAAAAGGTTCATATGTTTCAAAAAAGGGTAAGACAGTAGTTTTGATCTCTGGTCTACATGTTTCGTCATACTATTAGAAGATGCCGAGAAAAAGCCTGAAATAATCATGCATTACAATGATACTAAATTTGGAGTTGATGTAGATAAATTGTGTGCTGTGTAAAATGTAGCCAGAACAACAGAAGGGGGCCAGTGTAATCTTTTACCATATATTGCGTATTGCAGGTATTAATTCTAGGATTGTCTTTCTTGGAAAACAAAACAAATATTCCTGTTTTGTTGAAAGTGCTGCCCCTAGTTTTACTGTTGCAACAGCTACAAAGAAAAGCAACAGCATCAATCACACCCAGTGATTTGAAAGAGCTTCTCAAGAAATATAAACCTGATCAACCCACAGTAGATGAGTTGCCGAATGCACCAGAATCATTGAAAAGGAAATATTAACCCTGCAGTAAAGACAAAAACAACAAAACTAAATATGCATGAGGGAAATGCAATGCTCCTCTCTGTTTGGGAAAACATGCCAAAATTATTTGTGTTAACTGCTTAGCTGAGCAAAATACAGAAGAAATAGTGAGTTGATGACTCTGAGTAACTGAACATTTCCAATGATAAGACGTATTTTAAAAGAATATGCTATTTTCTTTATGTGTTTGTAATACAGATTATAATGTACACTCTATTCGTATTTTATTATAGCTGATGTATTTAGTATGATTATACTAATAAAAGTCATGTATAACCATCCTAAATAAAGCCAAAAATAAGAGAAACAAAGAAAAAATTAAAACAAAAAGAAATACAGGGATATAACCACATAAATATATTACGGACCCTGCACGACCAACATGGTTCTGCCAAGGCATGCACCTAACGGAGGGTCCATGTTTTTTGAAAGCAACCAGAACCAAAATAGGCTTATTTTAACTTTAAATAAAGGTTTGAAAGCCAATAAATATGTTAGCAAATTACTTTAAATATTAATATATTTGCATGTAATGTAAAACCTAAATAGATAACAGATTACAATATCAGATGTCATATATGATATAATGTAATAAAATTTATAGCTACTCCTGAGCTACGCCCTTCAATACATTTACATGCTTGGTGCTTGTTTACTCCTTTCTACTATTAATTTTATCTGCCTCCCCTCCCTTTCTAAATATTATTGTTTCCCCTGCTGATGGTTATTGATTTTCTTTTGTTTATTTTGCATCAGAGTGTCACTAATTTGCCATGTGTTTGTCTTTCTCTACCTATTATTTCAATTTCTTACTACCATTTTATCACTTGGTCTGGTTTGTTTTAACCTAACTCTTTTGATGTTCTCGCTTCTTTCTTTTGCTTACCTCCCCTTTCTCTATAGCAATCATTAACTTCACTTCACTCTTGACTTTGTGTTGGCTTTGTCACTTGCTCATATCTTCTCTCGTAGCCTCTCTCTGTTCTATTTTCCTTTTCTCTCAATTCCCCTGTCTAATTCTCATTTTGTTTCTAATATCTGTTCCTTTACTTGCTTATTCTCTTTCTTATTGGATATTCTTTGTGCTTCCTCCAGACTATTTACCCTAAAAACTTCTTACTTAGGTGCCTCCCTCATTTTTTTCTTTGTTCTACTGACAAAAATCTGTTTTCTTGCATTAGCACTGCTCATCTTCACTCACACATGTAGGAAATTTTCTACATTCCTGTGCTCTCTGGTCATTCTCTCCCAATGTCAATGCATTATTGTTATTTGATGCCGAGCTCTTTTATTTCCTACTGTGTCATTGCTAGATTTGTTGTGGTTTGCTACTGTGATAATTTTGTTTCCTGATAACATTTATGTTCTTGTCCTTCGCCCTGTGTCAATTAATTATTGCTCTGCTTTTTTACTGTCCCTTAGGTCATTTTTCTCCTCTGTCACTTGCCTATCAGTCTACAATTTGAAGTTCTATATGAATGCATTATGCCCTTGTTTCTTAACCTTATTCTTTCCTTCAATTAGCATCCTCCTTTACTCTCTTTGTTGTATGACAGAACCTTGTTAATATAAATAGATGTTTCTCTTATGTTTTTGCTTGTTCTAGCACTTCTGTTGCCAGTCCTATAGTAATGAAGGTTTCCAAGATGTTTATTTGTCTTTCTAATTTTCCAATTCCAAACGTGTCCCGTAGTTTAAAGCCATTCATATTCATTCCCAGTCTCTTCGCTAATAATTCTCATGACTTCTGAAATGCTCTAGTCCTTCTTCACTCCTCCACTCTTAAAATTATTAGGTTTGTAATATGTAGGATGGGTGGTGGATCAGTATCTATCCAAGGTGTTGTGGTAGGATAAAATTAAATGGTAGCAAATGTAATCTTACGAATTTTGTAATTCTCTTCCAACACAAATTGATTTACATAAAAGAATAGTGTCTTTAGTTTGCTTTCAATATATAAGTTATTAATCTTCTGACAGCACCCATTTGACAAGTTCTGCAGGAAAGTTAAATGTTCCACTCCACATCTCCATATATGCTTGCATAAAAAACTTAGAGACAATTTAGGCTTAATACTAATCAAAAAACCGTAGGACATAGTTGAATTTTGAATAGGCCAAAAACATTGTATGTCATTGAACAGCACCCCTTACCACCTCTCACCTTTCTGGCCAAAACTGATCCACTCTTCTTGTGGTCTCGCACACACTCTTCTTGTATTCATGGCTCCAGGTGCACGGTGTGACAGTGTTTTCCCACGGATGCCACTAGGAGCGCTTGTCCTGTGCCAGGAACATACTGACTAATCAGGAACGAAATCCAACACTTGGGCAATCATGATGTAGTTTCTGCAGTGATGGTCACTAATCATACCCATATAGGTTTTAGATGACGAAGTGGCACAGGTTTTATCTTCTCATGTTTCTTTTATACTGTCTATTCTTCTTGACATTTTTATCACCTTAATTTTTATTACCTCCAGATCTTTACTGCATATTATGGCATTATCTTCCCACACTTAACATATGGTATTGAAATTTGGGGGGGGGGGGGGCGAACAAGTAAAACCAATATGGACAGGCTATTAAAAGTACAAAAGAAATTCATACGAACCATGTACAGCCTTCGTTTTCAACAAACATGTCGGGATACATTCAAATCACAAAACATCCTAACAGTAGCATCACTCTATGTGTTCAAAACAATTATACTTGTAAAAGACCGAAAGCAACATAACATCCTCAATAAAGATTGCCATACATATGATACGAGGAGAGCAACTGATTACCATAGGGTGAGCACAAATAAAACTCAAACTAATAAAGATCCATTTAAAATAGGAGCCATATTGTACAATAAATTGCCGTCTGAAATTAAGAATACTTCTGACTCAAAATTTAAACTGGTCTTAAAATCATACCTAATTGAAAAATGTTTGTATAGTATAAATGAACTGTAATATATATGTATGTAGTATAAATGAGTTGCATACCTATGTAAACAATAAGGTTTGTATGTAATTTAGGCATTTTGATCTTTGTAAATAACTCATATACTTTTGTAAACAACTCTATATTTTGTAAATAACTTATGTATTTTGATCATTTCGTATTTTGACTGTATAGAGATAATTGACAGTGTCAGATGCTCTTGTAAGAGTCTATTGCCCGCAGTAAATTAAATTCAAATTTAGTTTTAATCTCTAGCTCTTTATTCTCTCACTGCCTCCAGTTTTGTTCAATCTTATTGTCAAGCCATTGTCTCTTGTTATTATTTTATTTCTTTACATGTCTTTTTCACAATTGCCATGTAACTAGCTCCCTTTTCCTCTCTTCCATAGAAGTAATTCTGCCATACCCCATTCTCATTCGCAATTTAGTACTCATCAGAGAGAAAACGTACAAAGTTTGCAGTTAACTATGTATCCACTGCAAACAAATAAAAGTAAAATAGGTAGATAGATATTGAGCAAATACCTAAAAACAAATTAATTCATTTTACTTAATCATTAAGTAGAGAAGACAAAAGGTTAATGTAGCTTATTTCAATAAAGGAAAATAAGTATGTAGTGTATAGTAGCAATAATGCAATCATAGGTATCAGAGCAATGATACCTCAATGTCTAGATTGTAGTATGTTAATTGCAGTCTCTGAACTGTAATGTAAATTTAGTGAATCTGAAGTGCCAAATTATGATTTAAGTGAAACAAAACTGGTTAATTGTGGTTAAAGTATTTAAGAGAGAAAGCAAAGACAAGGAAAAAAGTAATTAGCTGCCATTTTCTGATCTATACATATAAAATAACAATATTGGATGCTAATTTGTATGATGGACTACATGGAAACGAAAAGGTCATATTCTCAAACATTTATATGTGTCTTTCAGGAAGTGGGAAAGGATTTTCCCATGTATGTATGATCAAACCAATTGTTATGAAACTGGTGTATTAAATAGTGTAATTCCACAGAAAATTATGCTGTAGAGCATTTTATTAGTTGCCCTAAAAGGGAAGTCCTAATGGGAATCTAAAGTCATAAATTGAAATATTTACACAGTCTTTTTGAAAAATGTCACATAACAGAGCAGTTAACTTATTGTAACTAATGAGACAGCACCAAATTAAATTCCTGCTTTGCAAAGAGATTGTTAATTTTAAAGGGAGTTGATTAATGACACTAAACAACACTTACTTATCATAACACTGTTTTCAACATTTCCAAGAAAGGAATTGCAAAGAGATTGTTGTTTGTAAGCAATAGTAGTATATTTAGTTACATTTATGGACTATTAACTTTACGCAGTTATGACAATCAGGAACAAAAGTTGGTTTATTTGTATACCTTTAAAATTAGATGTCATAAAAAATGTCACATTTCAATATGATATTCTCATTGCATATAGTATGTGAAGCATTTCTCTTTTCTGTCTGTCAATTTGTTTATATCTAACATATTTGATTTATACCTTGAGGTCTTGTGTTTTTGTAGGCCAGAAGAGCTGATCATGGATGGTAGCAGCTGAAATGAAGTATTACGTATCATGTAGGTCGAGAAAAATTCTACTAACATAGTAGTTGCATGTAGCTGTATTTGAACCTAAAGATGTTGCTTGTGTCTGCATTTTTGTTTTTATAGTTCTAAGTGTGTTTATATTGCAGGGATCTTAGAAATATTACTTTTTCTTATTGTTGTACATATAGTAAAAGAATTTGGAATAGTAAGGAATTAACAACACTGTAAGCTTTTATAATTTATTTTAAAGGGAATTACTGTCTCATGTTAACTACACATTTAGAAGAAGGAATTATTAACATCAACTTCTTAAGTTAAGTGGAGATTCTGTTACAAATATTTTTATTTGTGTAATACACATTTTTGCTTTATCTCACAGGTATACTGAAGGTTAACATCTTGAAGAGTTTAAAATAGCTGAAGTATTTTTGTTTGTCTATTGTTTTTGCTTTTGCTTTCCCAATTTAGTTAGCTTGAGATTTATAGAAACAAGTTTCAGTAAAGTGAATTAAGTGTTAATACCTGTACCCATGTGCTGACATCATATTTTTCTGTGTTAAACATCAGCTATTGTCGGGAGGTGTGCATGTTCTCAGTGAATAACAGGGACAAAATAGACAATGCTGGTTACATCACTCAGATAAATGAATGCATAATTGAAAGGGATACGTGACAATGACATTGGATCCTTGTAATTATCGATATAGTCATCAATGAAATGTGGATGAGTTATGTCCCAACGATCATGGAGATGGTGCCAACCTCAGTCAATCCACACTGACACACTGACTGCTGCGACGGATACAACAGTTTAATAGCTGGTGGTTTTGCAGCTTGCATAACTGTAAACCACAATCTACATTTTTGTGGACACAGTAAGAAATGTCTGCAAGCAACACTGAGTCGTACTGGTGATCTCTTGGCATTGCCTATCAAGGGGCGACACTAAACAGAATCAAATGAATGTGTATGGTAGAGTGCCAATAGTGAAAAGACTGCAAAACCAGGAGTTTCAAGGGCTGATTGAGGACATCTGGTATATTTACCCTGCGGTTTAGCTGAATAGTATAGAATGTAAATAAATCTTTGGCTTAGATTAGACAATAGTTCAGTTATACTTTAGAACAGTGAAAACTTCCACGAGTTAATTTATTGACTACAGTTGTAAGACTTTCTTAATATTAAAAACAAAGAAGTGGGTTTATAGAATAAAAAAAAAAAAAAAGAATTTCAGAAAGTAGAGTGCCGTTGCTAATAAAAGTAGGCAAATGAGTCAACCTTGTATACACTTTTCTCCACTTAAAAGTTTTTTATGAAGACTAGTTTCTGGGAACCTCTTCCCTATCCTCAGTTCTGTGGTTGACCAATGGTGCAACCGATCCGTGTCCAAATTCCTGCAGTGGATGATGTCACCGAACTTATCAGAGCATCAGATGGCAGCACAACATCAAGCCAGATGCAGACACTTGTTGCACCATCAGTCAACCACAGAACTGAGGATAGGGAAGAAGTTTCCAGAAACTAGTCTTTATAAAAAACTTGTAAGTGAAGAACAGTGTATACAAATTTGACTTATTTGCCTAATTTTAATAAAGAAGTGGGTGATTGTGGGAGCAATATTGGCAGCTAGGCAACTTATCTGCTGCTGATTACAGCACATGCTTAGTAAGCACATTTGCACTTAGGTTACTTTCCTATAGATAGAGTCAAAAGCCTGGTAAGAGCAGCTGGACGGAAACCGGAAATCTGTGGTTCAAATCCTGCCCGTGGCATTGAATTTTTCATGTTGACTATCAAAAACCTTAGCCTATATATCGCTAGTATGAAGAAATGATTAATTTCTATCAATTAACTAAAATAATAAGAGTTAAATGATGAAGCCTGGGACTCCAGTACTTAAGATAGTAAGTCCCACAAACGGTGTATCTCGAATGCGGGAGCCCCTAGTAGTTTACTGGGGAAATATACGAGTTAAATGGAGAATTTAATGTCATGATGGCAAGTTGGCCATGGTGGCTCAATGGATAAAAATGGCTGGACGGAAACCAGGAGATCCGTGGTTCAAATCCCGGCCGTGGCATTGAATTTTTCATGTTGACTCTATCAAAAACCTTAGCCTATATATGGCTAGTATGACGAAATGATTAATTTCCATCAATTAACTAAAATTACTTTCCTATGTTTGGATCACATTTCTGACTATAAGATCCGAATCATGAGTGATGTTGGAAATTAGAAAAAAAGTTATGTTGGATGTAACGTAAAGAAGAGCTGAATGATATGGGTACGTTAGGCTCTCTGATATGCCTGTTTTTATTTCCAAGTTCATGTTGGTAATAGATTAAGGTATTCTGGATTTCAGTTTCCAGCATGACTAAATTGTTTGGTACAGAGTAATAACAAACCCATTTGTGATATTAAATATTTCTTGTACTCAAATGAAGTCTTTTAATGGCAGCCGTTTCCATTATACTTAATGAGTATGGTCTGTCACACAATGAAACACAAAATTATTATAATTTTGAGTCAAACTAGTACTCCAAGCCCCATATATTGCTAGTGTTTACCTAAAACGCATTTCGTTAGGACCTGCCTAACATCCTCAGCTAAAGTCACTGTTGAATTTCGATTGAGTAAACTCCTTGGTGGTGATTGGGATGTCTCTGTTGCTGTCCTTCAAGTTCAGGAGGACACCACTAGCCATATGTGGAGCGTGGAGTACTAGTTTGCCTCAAAATCATATTTCTCCATTAGTTTAAACAATGTACATGCTAATGAAGTTGTATATAGTTTTCTGGTAAGATAGGTTGCTAAATTAAAAAACAAAAGATGAAATCCCACCAATTAACAGATCCAGAATACATAACCAAAAAGTTGTAAAAATTGTGAAAAATGCTACTTAGGTCAAAGTAAAAAAAAAAAAAAAAAACCTAAAAACCAGAGTCAGAGAGCACTTTAGAAATATCAAATTGAAACAAGAAGATAAATCAGCAGTAGCATTTCATTTTTGAATTGAAAACCATGACATTGACCCAAATCAAAAATTACTAAAAGGAGTGATAAACCAAAATAAACTGACAACATGGGAGGACATATTCATATGAAAAATTAGGACAGAGTAATAAACTTTGAAATCCAACAGTAGATAATTTGACAAAGAAATTCATAGTTCCATCACCAGAGAGAAAAGAGCAGACAACAGATGATAGTTGGATAGATGTTGAAAATGGAAGCATCAGCTCCCGAAACTAGTCCCTTAATAATACAAAAATTTAAGTGATAAAGTCTCAAGAAAACCGATTACAAATATTTTTTTCAAATAAGTTGTTGGGTTTGGACATTAGGATTACTATAGAATGGCATTAGTGGCTAGAAAAGCTTTTATTTATCTATATATATGAAGACTGAATGGTTTATTTTCTATTTCTTACCTACAATATATAACTTAACATACATAACTCCAGGTATACAATCTAAAACCCACCCATATTTGAATCCATTGCACTCAACTCCCTAGATATTTGTGTAATGGACCCTTACCTTTTGGTTTTCATTATTATATTTTCTTTTTCTTCGTGTTTCTTGACTACCCTAATATATTCCTTACCCTCCCTAACTACTTTCAAATCCTTTTATTCCTTTTTGTCCCTGTATCTGTCAAAATTTTAACTGTAGGAATTTTGTTGTAGAATTTGTTGCATTTTGCTTCCCATATACCTTCCCCTCCAATCCTGTACCCCAGTACATTCCAATAATGAAATATTCCCTCTGGCTCCTTCTACATAACAAATCTTTCCTTATCTTCTCTAATACCTTTTAAAAATAATGCTCCTGATCGTATCTAACCCAGCGCTTCTCTCTGATATACTATAGTATTCTATCTATATCTCTCTCTCCCAATCTTTTTTAATTATTCTTATAATTTTAAAGAACTATTATCTCTCAAACTAGTCTTAATCTCTTGTCTTTATGTATTTTTCACTCTGTTGAAGTTCTTTCCAAAATCCTACTCTGTTTTACACTTCATTTTTCAGTGCTCCTATATCCCAATATCTTTTAGAGTTTCTTGTACTTAGTTTAACAGATTGTCAAAGTTTGTTACTTTTATTTGATATATATTCTTTTAAAACTATAAGAGTTGTTTGATAAGTCTGGTAAATTTCCATGAAGTGATGGAAATTTTTTGTTGCAACTTTGTGGTGCTAAGCTTGATTATTCAAAAGATTGTACAGAAAATTTGAATGTGCTGTCATTGTTGACAGCCATCTGAACTGGTCAATGTGATAGCTGTGATTGAAAATGGAAAAAACTGAGTTTTGTGCTGTTTTCAAATATTTTCACTGAAGGGCTGGAATGCCGCAAAAGTCAAAACTAAATTAGATGAAGTTCACGCAAACTTTGCACAAATATTGAAGACCATTTACTTTTGGATCAATGAATTTAAACGTGGACATAGAAACATTGAAGATGAATCGCACTCTGGTCACCCAGTTGGGTCACCACACAGGACACCATTGAAAAATTCCACAATCTGTTTATGCAAGACCACTGAATCAAAATTTGTGAGATTGCTGAGGCTGTAGGCATCTCAATTGAGTGATTGCAAAATATCTTGCATGAAAAATTGGCAATGAAAAAGCATTGTGCAAGATGGGTGCCACGATTACTCATAGTCGACCAAAAGCACATATGGAAGAGCTCTTCTACCAAGTGTCTGGCAATGTTTAATTGCAATCTGCAATACTTCTTATTCTTATTTGTGACCGTGGATGCATCTTGGACCCATCATTACACACCATGGTCAAAACAGCAGTCAAAACAATGGACAAAGGCTGGTGAAAGTGCACCAAAGAAGGCAATGACCATTTTGTCAGCTGGTAAGGTGATGGCCTTTTGGGATTCTCAAGGAATAATCCTCACAGACTACTTGGAAAAAGGCAGAACCATAACTGGAGCCTCTTATGCTTCATTGTCTTGCACAATAAAATCTTATCTTATTGTTGGATTGTTTGCAGCATGAGTTGACTGAAAAAAGACTGAGATTGAAACGGCAAAAGGTGCTCTTTCACCAGGACCATCATGCACCATCACACACATCAGTAATCACAATGGTCAAAGTGCATAAGTTGGGCTTTGAATTGGTTCCTCATCCATCTTATTCACCAGACTTAGCACCAAGTGACTTCTTTCTGTTCCCAAACTTGAAAATTTGGCTTGGTGGTAAGAAATGTTCATCAAAGTTTCATACTCTCTGTCAACGAGTATTTTGCAGACATTGACAGAACCCATTTTTCCAAGGGATTAAAAAGCTGGAACATTGCTGGACCAAGTGTATAGCCATCAACGGACTCTATGTCGAGAAATAAGGTGAGATGTTCACTCCGGGGGGGAGGGGGGGTGGAATCATTGGTTTTTTACCAGCTTTATCAAACGACCTATGTATATGTTCTATGTTTAAACCCCTATACCAATTATCAATTTTTAGATGAGTCGTATTTATTACACATCTGCTTCACTTTCGTACCTATTTTGAGGACATGTTTCGCAAATCATCGTTTGCATCTTCAGCTCTTATGCGACTAAAGCTTGATCCAGTGGTGTGGGTAATTCTGGGGTTGCTGCTGCCATCTGTTGATTTAGTGATGAACTTAAATGTGGGATTCTCTTCTGGCGGGATTTCAAAGTTCATTAGTTGGTTTTTATGTTTTTCTATGTATATCCTCTCCCATATGACGAGTTCACTATGTTTTTGTACGTATTTTAGTAATTCTGTGCTATCTTCAATTTCATGATTTTCAACCAGAAATGACCTGCTATTGCAGACTTAACAATATTTTTGTATCTTAAGTGCCTGAAGTGTTCTTTCTTTCTAGTGCCTATGTTTCTTTTTGTCCTCCCTATGTAAATTTTTTCACAGTCTTTACACTTAATCTTGTAAATGCCTGACTTTTCCTCTGGTTTTATCTTATCAGTATTATTACTGTGAAGTAGGTTTTTAATGTTGTAATTGTTTTTTGGTGCCAATGTTATATTGTATTTCTTGAATATTTTTTGGAACTTTTTTGTGGCCCAGGGGTGGTAAGTAAATTTAGCAACCCAATTCCACATAAACATGCAACCATCAACAGTCTCACACACAGATTAGTAAATCTACCTCTCAGCCAGCAAGAATATCAAAACAAATACCATCAAATCTTAAAAACTGCAATTAAAAATGGATATGGAACAAACCTTGTAGATAAAAAGCTAACATCATTCAAACTTCAAAAGAGATTAAAACAGATTACAGCTCTCACACCAATAAAACAAGAAATTAGATTTGCTAAATTTACTTACCACCCCTGGGCCACAAAAAAGTTCCAAAAAATATTCAAGAAATACAATATAACATTGGCACCAAAAAACAATTACAACATTAAAAACCTACTTCACAGTAATAATACTGATAAGATAAAACCAGAGGAAAAGTCAGGCATTTACAAGATTAAGTGTAAAGACTGTGAAAAAATTTACATAGGGAGGACAAAAAGAAACATAGGCACTAGAAAGAAAGAACACTTCAGGCACTTAAGATACAAAAATATTGATAAGTCCGCAATAGCAGCTCATTTCTGGTCTGAAAATCATGAAATTGAAGATAGCACAGAATTACTAAAATACGTACAAAAACATAGTGAACTCGTCATATGGGAGAGGATGTACATAGAAAAACATAAAAACCAACTAATGAACTTTGAAATCCCGCCAGAAGAGAATCCCATATTTAAGTTCATCACTAAATCAACAGATGGCAGCAGTAACCCCAGAATTACCCACACCACTGGATCAAGCTTTAGTCGCATAAGAGCCGAAGATGCAAACGATGATTTGCGAAACATGTCCTCAAAATAGGTACGAAAGTGAAGCAGATGTGTAATAAATACGACTCATCTAAAAATTAATAATTTTTCGCTTCAGTGTGGTGTTCCAATACAGTTAAATCTCCCTATACCAATATTTTTAAACTCTCTACCTAATCAAATCTTTCCTTCCATCTCTCCCTAACTCTGTTAATGCTGCTTTCTTAGGTGAAGCTTTGGGTAGCTCCAACACCTCTCTTCAAAATACTCTCTGTAATACATCTATTCTCTGCCAGATCTCTGCTCCATATAACATTTGTGTTTTAACTACTGCCTTGTACATTCTTTATAATGAATTAATTACAGATTTGATATCTTATTTAAATATGTCTTAATGGCTCTCCTTGCTACTTTGCTTTTAACAATGGATTCCTCACTTGAGGTTTGCAGTCTATTCTACTCGACATCCGAACTCCCAACATTTTTTAACCACGTTTATTAGCTCCTCATTCATCTCTCATCTCTTCTTAACTTACCCCTCTGTTTAAATACTATGTTTTCAAGCTCCTAATATTCATCCTTAGCTCACATTTTATACAAAATCTGTTTATTTCATTTATAGTTTGTTGCAAGCCAATTATTCTCATTATTTGTAATATCTTCTTGTAAACTCAACAGTTGTAATAAATGTTGGTATGGGATGCTATCTGGTCCAGCACTTCTGTTGGTGCAGCCTTCTGAAGTTTAAGGTTAGGTCAGCATTAAACTGCAGATTGTGGTAGAAAATATATTATCAGTTTTAAGATATGTCAAGTCAAGCTTATTCTGGAGAAATTTATAAGTGGTTTTTAAGTAGAATCACCAGAGGTGCATAGGATTTCTAATACAAATTTTTCTTGTAGGTAGCATGAGTTGGTAGATTTGTTTGAGCACTTTGTTCTAGAAATGACTTGTGCTTTTTCCCAAATATCAGACTGATTGGTCTTATGAGAGAGATTTAATCAAGGTTGGAAATTAATTGTTGTTTCACACTGGCCGTGTGTAGGCTAAATTGTGGAAACGTAGAGTCAGACTGAAAACTTCAATGCCATAGTCGGGATTTGAACCACAGATCTTCTGGTTTCCATCCAGCCACTCTGCCATTGAGCTACTATGGCCAACGTGCCGATTTGACATTAAATTCTCCAACTGACTCGTATTTTCCCGGTAAACCACTTAGGAGTTCTCATAAACACATGAGACAACTACCTTAATGGCGACTTACAATATGTAAGTACTTTAAGGCCCGGGCTTTATAGTTAACCACTATCAGGTCAATTAATGGAAATTAATTGTTCTTTCACACTGGCCGTGTGTAGGCTAAATTGTGGAAACGTAGAGTCAGACTGAAAAATTCAATGCCATAGCCGGGATTTGAACCACGGATCTACCACTGATCCGTGGTTCAAATCCCGGCTATGGCATTGAATTTTTCAGTCTGACTCTATGTTCCCATTAATCAAGGTTGTTTCTTGCTCATTTTGAGTTTTTGGTGGGTTAATGCTATAAGTCTTTTGAATTGTCTTTTGAATTGTAATTTAGCCTCAGTGGTATGTTGTCGTTTGAACTTGTTCTTTGCCTTACTCTTTGCTTCAATTGCTTTCTTGCATCCTTTGTTCTACTAGGAAACCCTACATGGGAACCCATACACCTTCCAGAAACTTAATTGTTGATCAGCACATTATATTCAGCAGATGGAAGTGTGACAGTAGTGAATAGAAAGGTAATCTCACGATCTCAAGTTCTGATAAACTTTCTGACCTGGAAAAATGTTCTAAGATTTAACAAAGGGCAATTCACAAAAGTTTCCATTTGTACTTAGTAGTCTTAGCAGATTATAAGCAATATTGAGAGTAATAAGGAAGTGATTGTTCCTATAGAGAGAGGGAGAAATGAACCAGTGAAATGGTGGGGCAGAGCTTGAAGCTTTTATGGTGACATGGATGTTCTTGCAGCTTTTGTGAAAAATATCAAAATATGTAGAAGTTAATGAAGTCTTGAGTTAGTACAATAGATTCTGTTATTTTTACCTTTGTGATCCATAGTCTTTCAAGCTATGATTGTTGAAGTTATACAATATAAGGAAAGGTTGGGGAAGTTAAGTTATAAGATCCGCAAGGGTTACAGTATCAAATATAGTGAAGTTTGGAAAATGTACATTTGCAAAACCAAATGTTAGTAGTAAAAAAACAAAACTGCTACTGTTTCCAGTTGGGTTTTAGTGGAATACCTTATATAAAACATTATCCTTTATGTAAATAACACCTTAACTTGCATGGGATAAGTTTGATTTATTTTTAAAGTAGACAGCATGTTGTCAATGGGGGCTACAAGTTACTTTCTTGTAATCAAATTCACAATATAGAAATCACAATGGCTAGGTTGGGGGATTGAGGGGGGTCACAAGTCTAGTATAATTTGTCCTCAAACACACTTTCAACTGTTTTTATCGAAATATTGGCTATATAGTAGATATTGGTAGTGTCATGTTGAAAAATGCAAAATCATTCTTCCTGTCTGTTAATTCTGCAAAACAAAATGGGCAAAATTGCATTCATGCATCTATAGGCATTAACTGTTAAGTTAAAAAAAGAAAAGGGAGGAGGTCATATAATTTTTCTCTGCTCATGACACATCATACACTAATTTTTATGTAATTGAGGGGTATTTCGTAAACAATATTAAGTTTATAAGGGCTTTAAGTATTTTGTGTGTTCGCATACTCATGAAGATGTATCCAAACTTTGTGCATGAAAAGTATTAAATTTGGTCTATTTCAACATTGAATATACTTTGAGACTCCACTTACTAAATGCCTGCCTCGATAGCATAGTTGGTAGCATGTCTGCCTCACGTTCAGGGATTCAGAGTTCAAATCTCTCTTTTGAGTGGAGGAAAAGCCCATTTATGGATTTGCGCTGTGTTGGAGGGCACAGTAGGGTATGTGTGCTTCACCTCAATGGTACTACTCTACTAAAAAACTTCACTGGATTGGGAAGGAGAAATGTGCTGCGGTACCGCCTAAAGCACCCACGCATTCCAGGAGGGGATCTTAGCTGTCTTGCAGTGCGATTCAGCAGAGTGGGTTTCTGGTGCAGGGATACAGGCTTGACATGAAGTCCAGCCTGATCCACTGCCTATTTTGGGTGGTATTTGGTAGGATTCCTGGTGTTATTTGTTGGGAAGTTTTGGGTAATTTATCTCGACGTAGCGTTGTGTCTTAAGTTTAGGTGTTTCATTGTCACTGCAAGTAATACTTGCAAGCATGTCAGTAATAATCTATTATACTTACTGCTATCTTGCTAAACCTAAATATAAATCTAGTTTGCATTATCAGCATTTGCCTTTAATGGTTAGTTGTAATTATCTGCCGTCAGCATCGTTAGGTGTGTGAAAAGCCTCATAGTCCATGTATCCGCTTGGTCGATATTTTAGAGTGCGCACTTTGCGGGCGGCCTACCTATTCAATTGTAGGTGCGAACCTGTGCCACACACTGGGGACCCTGTTTCCCCGGGGCCACCTTGGCCAATGATTGGCACAAGGACTGAGGGCTGTGGGAGGTGTGGGTGTGTGGGTGTGTGTTTATCTCCAGTCAGCGATGTCAAGCATCTGGAACGTTAACTAGGTTTTCTAGATAATGTTGTAGGTCTACCTCTGGCTCCCCAAGATTAATTGTTCTTTCAAAAATAGACAGTGGCCTTGCGTGTTTATAGTGTGTTGTGTCATATTCCTCTAGTGCCCGTATTAGTTGATTGTGGTTTAGGTTTTTCTTCTCAAGTAGGTTGAAGCTGAGCCTTTTGATGAATTGCTCGATGGAATGCATTTTTAATTCCTCGTGGAGTTAGTATGAGGGTGCGATTGATGTTAGTCTGGTAATAATCCAAGTATTCTATTTTGCATTGTTTGCAATCTTTCAATGTGCGTTTTAGCTGCATGTCCCCATACGGGGGCAGCGTAAGTTAGGATGGGTCGAATGTTTTATAGTGTTTTTCCCATCTCTAGTTTTAGTGGGCTATTTGTATTAATAATTGGGTATAGTTTATTTAATTGGGCACACTTCCATGAAAGGATTTATTTGCTTTAGCTCTTACTGTATTAATATGTTGTTTCCACGTAAGGCCCTGATCCATTGCTACACCTAAGTAGGTGATTGTGTCCTTCCATTCGATTTCCTCATTCCGGAATGTTAGTGGCATTAGCCCATGCTTGTTGTGGCAGTGCTTGATTCGTTTGGTAAATATTATTGCTTGACTTTTCCGCCCGTTAACTTTTATGCCCCATTTGGTGAGCCATGGCTCTAGGTTGGTCAAAGCATTACGTAGCCTTTTGGCTATTATTCTGAGTGCGGTCGATTGTGTTGCTAGTGCTGTGTCTTCGGCGTATAAGTATCTATCTACTCTCACTGTTTCTGGGATGTCATTGATGTATAAATTAAATAGGACTGGTCCTAGTAGACTACCTTGGGGGACTCCTGCTCTAATATGTCTTAATGAGGAGATTTTGTTTTCTATGCTTGTGCGGAAAGTTCTATTACAGAATTAATTCTTGATGATAGTTACTAAGGAGTCCGCGAACCCTAATGTTATAAGTTCTTGGAGTAGTCCAGCGTGCCAAACGCGATCGAAGGCCCTTTTGATGTCTAGTAGGATGACACCTGTTGATCGATTAGTGTTGAAGCCTTTTGTAATTGATTCGGTTAGTCGCAGCAGTTGCAGTGTTGTCGAGTGTTGGCTTCTAAACCCAAATTGCTCGTTAATCAGTATGTTGTTCTTTATTATGTGTGTATTAATGCGTTTTAGTAGTATCTTTTCCAGAAACTTGCTCATTGTATTTAGGAGGCTAATTGGCCTATAGTTTTCTGAAAGCGATTGGCTCTTTCGCGGCTTGGGAAATAATAGTATTTTGACTTCCTTCTATTGAGGAGGAAATCTGCCTTTTTCAATGGTGTGATTGAATATGTTCGCTAGTAGCTTCAACGCATTCGTTGGCAGATGTTTAAGTGTAATATTTGGAATTTGGTCTGACCCCAGGGACTTTCTTGTAGGTAAGTGCTTAATTATCCATTTGATTTCTCCCGCGTTAGTTCTGCGTGTTTTATTGTGTGTTTGGGTTTGGTCCAGATTGTCTATTATTGCTACCGTTTCGGCTACGAAAGCGTGGTCTGATGGATGGGCATTTGGCTGGAAGGTTGCTTCAAGGGTATCGGCAAACGCTTCGGCTTTGTCTCGGGGAGTTCCGGTGATTCCAGTAGGCATGTGGAGGGGGAGGACGTGTGTATATGTGCGGGTGAGACATTTCATAATGCGCCATATAGTATGGTTTTGAGGATGTATTTCGCTTAATATGTCATTCCATTGGTTGCTGGTGTATTCTCGGATGTGTTCGCTAGCTAGATTGTTTAATTCGTTGTACCGGTTACAATGTATTAGGTTGTGGGATCTTTACCATTGACGTCTAGCTTGATTTCTTTCATGGATTAATACTCTGATATCGCGGGGAAAACGTTTGTTTGTCGATGTTGGATATCTAATAGCGACGTGTTCCTTTGTGGCTTGCTTTATCGCTTTGACTAATTTGTTTATTGCTTCGTCCTGTTTGTCATGTGTTAATATAGGTGTTTCCTTGATTGTGTTATTTAACGTGATTTCGAAAGCCTCCCAGTCTGCTTGTCTATAGTTTGGCCTGGGGGGTTCTGTTTTAAATGCTAAGGGGGCTTCAATTTCTAATAAAACTGAGAGATGGTCGGATGTTAAATCGTTGATTGCATGTGTGTTGGTGTTGTGGGTGATGTTTTTAAGTAGCACAATGTCTAAAATATCTGTTCTGTGGTTCTGTATTCTGGGTATGTATGTAGGTTCCTCTGGTCCAGTTAGTAGAATGTTTGAGTTGTTAATATAGGCAAGAAGTTTGTTGCCGGCAGTGTTTATAGTTTGGCAGCTCCAGAAGAAGTGTTTAGCATTTAAGTCTCCAGCTAAAACTACTTGTGTGCCGTGTTCAATCTCTGTCAGGGCGAGTTATCTGGATAAGGTTTTCTCTGAGGTTTTCCTTTATCCTGAAAGATGAAGGTAACTCTAAACTCTATAGATCCTTGGCTCATTTGAACATCATTTCCCCCATTTCATTTATTGTCGATATGACTTAACTTTGGAGGACTAAATTAAAAAAAAAGAGAGAAACACAATATGTACCTCTATTTGTGGGATTACCTGATTGAAGAACATGTACCACATTTATTTTACTTGTTTTTAACTTCAATTTAATAGCTCTCACACAGAGCCATAAGAAATGCTTGCCTGATGTGGATAATGCCTAAGTGATTTTTGGAGAAGTCTCTTAACGATGACTGAATAGTGTTTCTTTGGTAAAAACCTAAGCTATTTTTTGAGTTTTTATTAGCCTAAATCCTTCCAGTGGCTTGAAATTTATTTCGAAGTTTATGGATTGTTGTATGGCCTGGAACTTTTACACCCAAAAATCTTTCTGCAAATAGTATTTCCCTTGACGAGCTCATGAGTTAGTACACATGAATCAAATAGAACATATTGTGCAGTAGAAAACAAACTCAGGTGTTCTTTTATAGTCAGCTTCGAAAAACTATGCCATTCCATCCATTGTTATTTTAATGTGCTTTTTCCTTTTAATTGTATGGCTATGTACTGTTTTTCTTAAGTTAAACATTCAGTGCTTGCCTTGTGTGTCCTTCATTTTTCAATGCCCTTGTCTCTGAAGCCTCTGTTTCTTTCTTCATTTCTAGTTAATAACTTTAACCTTGCACTTTGCATTAGTAGCAGAGCAGCCACTATTGTATGAAACTTTTAATTTGGCATTTTTGCACCTCTGTCTAACCCTGCAGAATATTGGCAATGTAACGATGGGAAAAATTTATGCATAAAAGAAGCTAGAAACAGTGAGTATAATTAAACTTACTTTAACGAGTTGGAACTAGCAGCACTACCATCACTTAATTATCACTCACTTGACAATGTTTCAAGAATGCAAATTCAGTCTGCATCCAACTTGTTCATAGTGATGGTGTTTAGCTTCTAGTTGTTGGAAATGGCTGCATCTTATAATGATAAGATATAGGGATGTGACAGCTATTTTTGGGTAAGTGACAGTTATAACTGTTGCAGTTACATACAGTGCATAGTTATTTGGTTTAATGGTTATCATGTTTGCAGTTTCATTCCATTAGTGGTTATTCATAATGATTAGCTGTAGCCATGTTTGAATATAAACAGTGTTGATAAGGACTTGCTTTGTTACTTGATGTTCAAACAGAAATTACTTTAGCTGTGACAACATTTATTGCTATATTGGTTTACTGTCACCAGATGCATTTGCCCTTGCTCATATATTCCTACACATTGTGTGCAACCACACACACACATGTATGCACATACAACATACCTGTATGGCAATTTTCAAAGGAGTAAACCTAATCAAATCACTAAAATTCAAGTTAAACCAAAATTTCTCTAATAATGAGGCCAAGCAGATAGCCATCCTGAAAGCTATTACAGAAATCAATGACCTTAAGGTAGCAGACCAAAAGAAGACAGTTCATACTGAGAGTCAAGTAACCCTGTCACTTCTCGAAAACAAGAAACATAATTCCATAATGACAGATATACATGGAATTACAACAGCACTTAGTCAATAAAACTGGAAAATATGCACACATTGGCATTCCTGAAAATGAACTAGCAGACAAATTAGCAAAGCAAGCAGGAAAAGAAACAGTTTACAACAGACTACCAAAATTTACAATTGAAGCAGAAATTAGAGAAAAAGCAATATGGGACTGGCAGAACAGTTGGATCAACACAACCAAAGGAATTTTTTTTTTCCCCTGCATTAAAGAGAGACTCAAGGTGAATCTGTCACTCACACTGTGTTTAACAGCTCCAACCAAAGAACATGTAGAAACCAATTCGTACAAACACAAATTCCATATTGCAGATAACTCTACATGTTCATGCAACACAGGACACCAAATGGTACATCACTTAATATATGAATGTCCAGAAGAATCAAATTAAGAGAAGAAATTAGGCAGAAAGGAGGAATCTGGCCAGCGACTGCACAACAGCATGTATCCAAACATCTGAGAGACTTCCAACAATTCTGTAACTCAATAGGACTGTGAAGTGCAGTGTAAAACCAAAGAGCTGAAGTTGTGAAAGTGAGGGTGATTTCAACAACAATGATGATAAGGATGATGATAATAATAGCAGTTATAAGGATGTAAAATATGACCAAATCAAGAAATAACTTGAATATAGAAGAATGTAAAGCATGTAATATTGTAATGGAGCATGCTGTTAATCCACTCAGCGCGTGCACACACAAACAAACTTATATGAATGCTCCCAGAAGTACTGCAACAAAGGAACAAATTAAGAGAAGAAATTAGGACAAAAGGAGGAACCTAGCCAGCAACTGCACAACAGCTCCTATTCAAATATCTGAGAGGCTTCCAACAATTATGTAATTCAATAGGAAGTGAAGCGAAGTACAGTGTAAAAACAGAGTGTAAGTTGTACAGTGAGGGTGGTATCAACAACAGTAATAAAAGAATGGCAGTAATAGCAATTATAAGGATATAAACTATGACCAAACCAAGAAATAACTTGAATACAGAAGAATGTAAAGCATGTAATATTACTTGGAATGGGGTGTGCTGTTAATCCAATTAAAGAAAAAAAAATGTGTACATACACGTACGCACACATGCACGCACACAGAGGAATAGAAGGAAACAAAGTCACAGATAAACTTGTGAAACAAGCAACAACAAATGATAGCATAGAAAGTTACAATAGAATCCCAAAAGGTACCATCAGGGGGAAAAAAAAGAAAAATACGAGAAGAGATACTCAAAAACTGAGAAAGAGAATGGCAAAACACATCAAAAGGTCAAGAGAAAAAACAGCATTTTCCCAACATAGCAAAATGACTAGAATGAAGAATTAACCTAACTACAAGCCTCATTACCATCTTAACAGGACTTGGAAGACAAAGCTTATTGCCAGAGATTCCACATAATTGATGATGCTACATGCACCTGCAACTGAGGAGACCAACTGACAGATACATCCTCTTCAACTGCATCAAATGGAAAGACCAAAGGAAAAAATGGAGGGTGCATTTAACCCTGCAGTGCTCGCGTGGCGTCTCACAGATGCCAGCCTAGAATCATTTCGCCATCTCTTCAATACCGTTGAGGTCATTGTGCTGAGCTGCCATCTACCTTTCGCTTAGCAACTCTTAACCAATATATCTAAGCGACAACCCACCAGTTTTCGCCTAACAAGGGTGGAGTGAAGTTATAGTTGTGAATGCGTAGACGGCGTCTGTCAGAAACCACGCGAGCTTTACTGTTGCAAGGTAAGATACCGGTTTAAAACATATTTGTTGCGGAAAGTCGTGATCAGAAACTGTCAGTATCAATTTTTTTTTCCTGATGGGAATGGTTTTAATATTTTTAGGTTTGCAATGAGTGGAAAACAGAGGAAATACAATCCTTCTGATCCAGATGATTGGAAGATCGTGCAAAGTTTGTTAGAAGAAGTAGATAATGATGATTTTGAACTTGATTCGAATAGCGATGCCGAGGAAGATATTGTGGAGCAAAGAAGTGAATCTACAGACACAGAACAAGAAGCAGATGATAGTAACAATTACAGTGAGAGTGAGAAATATTTCTTAGGGCGAAATAAAGTTTGTAAATGGAATAAAGCTAATCTGCCAAAAAATGTTCGTACTCGGCGGCAGAACATTGTTACACATTTGCCTGGTGTGAAAGCGTGTGCGAAACAAGCAAAATCGATAAAAGAATGTTGGGAGATATTTTTTGATGACAATATGACATCTAGCATAGTGACATGCACAAATAAAAAAATTGAGGAGGTCCAAACTAATTATAGTAGGGAGAGAGATGCAAGACCTACAGATATGCTTGAAATAAAGGATCTCTTTGGAATACTATACCTGTGTGCTGCTAGAAAAGATAACCACACTCACACAAAGGATATATGGGCAAAAGATAAGATGGGTATAGAATTCTGCAGACTGATAATGTCTGAAACACGTTTTAGATTTCTTCTCTACTGCCTCAGGTTTGACGACAGGGATACAAGAATGGAGAGGAAAAAACTTGACAATCTGGCTCCAGTTCGAGCCATTTTCACTTCATTTGTGCAAAACTGCCAGAATGCATATTCAGTTGGGGAATACTGCACATTAGATGAAAAATTAGAAGGTTTTAGGGGAAATTGTCAGTTCAGACAATACATTCCGAGCAAACCAAGCAAGTACGGCATAAAAATATATGCCTTGGTCGATGCTCGAATGTATTACACAGTAAATCTTGAAATATATCCTGGAAAACAGCCAGAAGGACCATTTAAAATAAGTAACAGTGCTAGTGATGTAGTGAAACGTCTAACCTCAGTTATTTCAGGTACAGGAAGGAACCTCACTATAGACAATTGGTTTACAAGTATCGAAATTGCAAATTATCTGTATGAACGCAACATTACTATTGTTGGAACTGTAAGGAAAAACAAACCACAAATTCCCCCTGAATTTGTCACAGCAAAATCCCGAGAGGTAGGCTCATCTTTGTTTGGCTTCCAGAAGAATTCCACATTAGTTTCATATGTACCCAAACGGAATAAAGTTGTATTGGCCCTCTCTACAATGCACCATGACGCTGCTATTGATATTACAACTGGAGAAAAAAGAAAGCCAGAAATAATAACTTTCTACAACACAACAAAATCAAGTGTTGACACTGTAGATCAGTTGTGTAGCACATATAATGTGTCCAGGAAGACAAACAGGTGACCAATGGTGGTGTTTTTCAGCATGCTGAATGTAGCAGGCATAAATTGTCAAATTATTTTCCAGAGTAACAATAAAAGTGATGTGAAGAAACGCAGTCGCTTTCTGAAAAATTTGGCTCGTGATCTTGTAGATGACTACCTGAGGGTTCGCTCACAATGTTCTTCCCTACCAGTAGCCCTCAAACGGGACATTTCTAACCTATATACTAACACAGACGAAACACAGATGACAAAAGAAGGTGATACGAATGCGAACAGAAAAAGGTGTTACAAATGTGGTCGTTTGAAAAACAGAGCCACAAGATATACATGCAGGTCTTGTGGACAGTATATTTGTCTCGAACACGCCCAGCAAATCTGTTCAGACTGTACATAGTGTGAATACAGAAGCATTGTGGAAAATAAGCTGTAGAACATTCATAAAGGTTTGACGTTGCGTATAATATTGTGTTAGAAAAGACTAGAAACTGGTGATAAAAGTTTTTATGCACAATCTTAGGACACTAACATTTCTGAATAATCAAAAATGGTTAAAATACGCAACAACATTGTTTAATTGTTAATTTTATTTAAATCAACTATGTTTATGTTGAATTTATCCAAAATAAGTACACTTAAATGTAATTGTAATTGTAATTAAAGTTGCTTTAATACACATCTTATTAATTGAGAAATATATGCAAAATATGTTCAGGAATTTTAAATAAACTATGATTACCCCCTATAGTAAAATTGGACTGTTCAGGCTACATAAATGTAGCTAAATAATGAAAAAATTGAATGGCGTCTCTCAGACGCCGCGCGAGCTTCTATGTCTCAAAATACCACGCGAGCGCTGCAGGGTTAAGCAAGAAAGGAGGAAAGTGACCAGTAGATAAACCAGCACTTGTGGGACAGTATCTAGAGGACTTCAGTGAATTCAGTGATTATTACCAGAGATTTCACATTATTGTTGATGCTACTACATGCACCTGCAACAGAGGGGACCAATCAACAGATACATGCTCTTTGACTGCATCAAATGGAAGGACCAAAGAAAAAACTAGGGGTGCAAATAAGTAACCAGTAGATAAACCAGCACTTGTGGGACAGTATTCTCGCCGAGGTATTGTTGGTTGGTGCCGCCGAGTGCTGGGCGCTTGCTGAGAAAGAGACAGTGTGGTGCAAAGCTAGATGCTTGCCAAGAGAGAGAGACAGAAGTGGGGAGAGAAAGAGACAGATGTCTGGATAATTCTTTCCTTCTCTTGCCGTCATGAAAGGCCGTGAAACTTGGGCACCTTTCGAGAAACAGTGGCTCGGGTTAACTGTGTGTGTGTGTGTGTGTGTGTGTGTGTGTGTGTGGGTGGGTGGGTGGGTGGGTGGGTGGGTAGGTGGGTGGGTGGGTGGGTGGGTGGGAGATTTCTTTCGTTTCTTTACGTGTGGTGAAACGAGAGACCTTGTAGACTGCGTTTGTGTGTGACACATCATTTTCAGAGCCTGTAAGGGGTGCACAAAGCGTCTTTCTACTGAAATAAAGAGCATTTTAAATTTCTGCAAACTAGACTTTTAATTCTACAAACTGTCAAAGGACTTCTAAAGGACTTCAGTGAATATGTCATCACAGTCAATTTAGAAAGTGCAGAATAACTAAAACAGAAGTGTAAATAAGTGAGTTAATTCTAAAAGACTTCCGTGAGTGAACACAATCAGTCTGAAAAATACATAATTTTAAGACTTCAGTTAATACAAACAATCAATGCGGAAAGTGTATAATTGAACTGTTAGATTTAGTGAAAGAATCACATCGAAAAATTTGGAATAACTTGTTAGTCAAGGAAAACAAACGATTACAAAGCAAACCAGAACATGTAATATACCTAATGTAATGGAACATGCGGATGAATAAAGGATAATAAAAATAAAACACGAATACGACACACACACAGCGAATGATAGAAGCTAAAGGAGTCAACTAACTCATATTCTAATTACACTGGTTTTTGCACATTAGGTATTTGTGTTTAGGTTTATTTTGTAATACAGCTTGTTAATTTTGCATGATATTATTATTTGCGGATGGACAAATAAACATTCAATATATGATATTAAATTGCTCTGTTTGTGTTTTGTGTAATTCAGGTTTCTAAGATGACTGATACTAAACAGATACACAGTTACATGTTTTTAATTTGTGTTTGTGTTAAATAGCCTGCATTTACATACAAATTTATGTGATCAATGAAAATAGGCTATATTAATAAAGTGTAATACAATATTGTCGCAAACCCATTATTTACGATAGTGCGGCGCAGAATGATAAGGGACAGATAGTGCCGGCTGGAGATAAAGAGCTTGTCTAAGCAGATAAACATAGCGCAGAGATAAAAGGCATGCCAAAACAGATAACGTTAGAAGTCTGGAACGTTTGTGTTTCGTCTAGTGACAGAACATTCGATTTCTTGTTTGTTGTAGAAGAATCTAGAATAATGAATGGTCGGGTATAAAAAGAAGCCATGGCTAATTTATCGGACAGTCGTAAACAGAGTTGTAAACAGAGGCAGAACGAGAGTTGTAATTGAAACTGGTGTGTTTGGAAAGTGAGCTCTTTGTGGTCTACGACCTTGGAAGATTGTAATTATGTATGTGACGTAATTCGGCTACTGTAAGTGTACTACTACGGAAATAAAGAACATTTTGAATATCTGCAAATTTGACTTTTAATTCTATGAGCCCACAAAATCACAATATAAACACTGCTAGTAGTAAGACAAATCAAGATGACAGCTAATGCAGCCAATTGTATGAAAGAGGCGTTCACAATTTAGTAAATATGATGAAAAAGTATTGAAAGATCTTATAATCTCTAACTATTTCAAATGCAATTGCCTGCTCAGTAACATAGATGGTAGCATATATGCCTCATGTTCAAGAGGTTCCGAGTTCGAATCTCAGTCAGGGCGAGTTACCCGGATAAGGTTTTCTCTGGGGTTTTCTCTTATCCTGAAAGACAAATGTCGGGTAACTGTAAGCTCTATGCACCTGGACCATGGGCTCATTTGAGCATCATTTCACCCCTTCCATTTATTGTTCGATATGACTTAATGTTGGGACGTAAATCATAAATATAAAAGAAAATGAAAACAAGTGAAATTATAAATATCGATGAGAAAGTTAAATTGAAGGAGAAAATTCAAGAAATTACAAGACAAGTGGTGCAGAAAGATGGAACAAGTGTATTATTCTACAAGAAACAAGGTGAGTCAAGTAGGCTTGAGTAAGGAATATCTGACACATAGTAGCTTAAATTCTATGCCAAGGCTGCTGTCTGTGCCAAACAGATGGCTGAAGCATTATACTAATTAGTCAGAACTTTGAAAATAAAGTAATCTTCAGAAGCTATAAAGATACCTGTAACTGCCTACATAACTGCGGCATAAAGTTCCAATAGAAGCTGGAAGCAGAGGAGAAAAATAGAAAAACTTAGTGAAACTATTAATGCAAACTGAACAATCATGAAAAGCCAAACTCACAAAATTGAGGACTTAATAATATACAACATTTCTGAAGAAATTAATAAGAATATGCAGAGGAAATAATCAAGAAGTAAAACTGTGCACGAGATCCTCAAGAACGGATATTGCAAAGAACAAAAATAAGAAGATCGTAATCTGGTAGTGCAAGTGAAGGCAGAGATACAGAGAAAACTGAAGAAAAAGCTAAAAATGCATTGAATTATATGCAACTCTGAAGGTTGCATTTTGCCTTTAAGATGTTTCAGCTGCATATAATCACTAACAGTGTATTGCCCACCTTGGTAGCGTAGATGGTAGCGTGTCTGCTTCATGTTCAAGAGGACCCGAGTTCGAATCTCGGTCAGGGTGAGTTACCTGGATAAGGTTTTTCCAGGGTTTTCCCTTAACCTAAAAGACGAATGTCGGGTAACTCTAAGCTCTATGGACCCTGGGTTCATTTGAGCATCATTTCACCCATTCCATTCACCGTCCGATATGACTTAAGGTTGGAGGACATAAATTACACACACACACACACACACACACACACACACACACACACACACCACACCACACCACACCACACCACACCACACCACACACCACACACCACACACCACACACCACACACCACACACCACACACCACACACCACACACCACACACCACACACCACACACCACACACCACACCCCACACCCCACACCCCACACCCCACACCCCACACCCCACACCCCACACACCACACACCACACCCCACACACCACACCTCCACACCCCCACACACACACCCCACACACACCCCCACACCCCCACACACACCCCCACACACACCCACACCCCCACCCACACCCCCACCCACACCCACGCGCACGCACGCGCACGCACTCGCACAGTGTATTGTGAGGAAAAGGAAGCAGCCTGCCCACTATTCACAGGCAAAGGTAAGTTGAAAGAATGCAGAATGGAACAGGATTTTAAATATATTTAATTACAACAAATATAACAAAGGAGAGAAAATAATGAAAATCATTCTTTACTTCATAAAAACTGTCTAGTCTTCAGGCTATAATTAGGAAATGTATAGAAAACACACACAAAAAACACTAATATTAATGACCAATAGTGAATAAAACCAAGGCACAAAAAGCAAAGGAACTCATTTTCCCAAAAGACTTAAAATGCATGCACATGAACTTACAGCATTCAAAAGCTGCTACTTACAATGCAGTTTGGCTCTTATTGAAACTTCAGACAGACATTGCATTTCTTACAAAAACAATATTTACTCAATAATCATTATAATAAACTAGTTGTAATTACAGAAGAGTACTGAAGAATAAGTTAAGATATAAGGAAATAGCAGCAATTATAATAATGAATAAATTAAGTCATAATAAAAGTCAGATTTCAGTTGAGGAAACAACAGCTAGAGAAATAATACATGTGTCATTAATTATAGTTGCTACATGTTGGACAGTAAAGAACACTTAATGATACATATAAATAAAATCAAAAGAATTACAGATTATGCTAAAGGAAAAGAGATGTTAATATCAATGGACAGTATTTTAGAATGTGTTAACTGTGATGTTCAGGTGTATGGGACCCTAAGATAAATCAAAGTACTTCAAATATAAGGAAAATTTATGATATATGTAAAATGTAATTATAGCCAAATGTAGTCAGTAAAACAGTAAAAGGTCATTCATTCAACTCAGATCCAGACTATGAGATGAAGTGTTGGCCAATATCAGAGGAAGGATATTGGAAGAATTCCTAATAGGAAACCATATAAATATAAATATGTGCGTGTGTGTGCGCGCATGTGTGATATATAGAAGAAAGCTGCTCAATTCACAGAATCATTCTTTTACTTTACAGACACTATAAAATCCATCCAGCAGAAAAATCAGAAATTCACATATCAAATGGGAACACACTTTAAATTTAAGAGGAACTTAATAAAACATATCAATCTAGCCCTACAGAAAACAGCATAGAAAAGCTAAAGTATAAACTTGAAAGAAGCGTAGGGACAGTGAAGCACAAATTAGCACAAAAGTGAATTGAGAAAATATTGACACGTTGTTTCACTCACATTGTTTATTCACAGGACATGTTTCAGGAGCTTTTGCTCTTATCATCAGCTGCTCTTATCACGCCATCTATTGATATGAAGAAAGAGGAAACCACTACAGTTTGCACTAATCGAGTACCAGCTGATGATAAGAGCAAAAGCTCTTGAAACATGTCCTGTGAATAAGCAGTGTGAGTGAAGCAATGTGTCAATATTTTCTCAATTCACTTTTGTGCTCCATAGAAAAGCTACTTTGCAATATAGGACATTCAGATTTTTCAGAATCAACTGTTCTGACTGCAACAAGAACTATGTAGGTAAAGCAAAAGAAATTTGGGTACCAGGACAAAGAACATATGAAATTCTTGAAATACAAATAAATAAATTGCAATTTGATACATTATAAAGCAAGTTCTTAGTTAATGAATTTTGATTTGTCAATATGAAACCCACTTTGGAAATACATTTTACTGCCACAGGATGACACACACCTCCACCGTGAATCACTTGGATGCCTGTTTAAGATAAGAACAAAATTGTGCTCTCAAATCATCTTCAAATGAATGATACTTAAATGATGGTAGTATCACTAGTTCTTTCTTATTTAAGCTCTGGTATATTTATATTACTAAAAGATCTCATGATATATGTTGGGTAGAAAAACAAAATTTGTGGACAGTTAAGAGTTTCCTGAAAGCTTTATGATAGAGCAGAGCAAACGTTTAAGTCAAGTGTTTGGCTTATTCTTAACAGAATGTTAACAGATGAAATGATTGTAGATAAATCTTAATTCCATTCTTTTCAGTAATTAATATATAGAGAGAAGTGAAACAAGTTAACTCCTCTACTTGTACATTTAATTTAGTTGTACTTTTTGATTAATCAATGGAATAATGTTTTAATTTGTTTGCTCTTGTTTGTGCAGGTTTGATTGAAATTTATCCACCTCCACCTCCTATGGCATTTCCTACCTCCTCAGATATGCTATCTCCACAAGAGGGCTCTGTTCAGGAACCAGCACGCACTGCTCTTCTTGGATCAATAACTAACTTTGACAAAACATGCCTGCGCAAGACAGTTGTAGTGCCATCTGAGGAACATCAATCAGCTATGGGCCATGTGCTACCATGAAAAAACTGTATGTTGCATGATCACATACATAATGAATTACCAAAGTTAAGATATTTTTAAGTCTGAGAATGTGGAGATGTGATATGTTTCTAAGTAGTAACTGAACTTGTATAGACCTACTTAAATACTTAAGGAAGAAGCAAGAGAGTTACAAAATGTGCAAATAATCATGTTATCATTTCCTTTCTTGGTTTTTCTTTTTAAATATTTGGTGTGATCGCTTAGGAATATAATATCCCAGAGTATTTAAATGTTCGTAGTTATCTTTTAGTAAGATAACAGAAAGTTGACTGTTTCGAGATTTTTTTTCCTCAGACAGTTCATAGCATGCAAGTATAAGGAATAGCAAAACTGTGCAAGTATATAATTAGTATGCATAAAAAGCCCTTAAAAGCAGTGTTTACAATGCAAAAGTAAACTTTGTGTGTTTTTAAGCTTCCACTTAGACACAGTTATTGCAGGTGTTTCTAGTTAGTTATATAAACGTGAAATCCCATCAAAGATTTTTAAATAGAAATTTAAAAGTTTTTTTTTTTTTTTTTTTTTTTTTTTTTTTTTTTTTTTTTTTTTTTTTTTTTTTTTTAAAATTGAACTTACACATTCCTAGTAAGTCAGAATTATCAGAATGAAATAGAACAGCTGAAATCACTACGTATATAAATTATGCTGGTCAACAATGAATTTTTGCCACAAAGTTTAATTAGTAAAATACAAAGTTCATTGCACAGATTTCAGAACTGTTTCATTTATTTTTGTATCATGTATAGTTTTCTGTTTGTCTATAATTTACACTTTATCAAGTTAAAAATTGTAGAATTTAATTGCTGTAGCACATCACAAGGGAAAGCAGAAGTGATCTTCTATCACTTAAGTGTCCTGTTACACTGCAGATAGGCAGTGATCCACTAAGTAATACAAGCAGAAAATTTGTGTTTCTTATAAGTTAGATAAGGAATTAGTTCCTTCGCAATATGTCCTAGACAGCAAGCCTCCATATTCTTCAGTGTCAATTGGAACAATTTCATTGACAGGAGTCTTTGTTACTGTAATAATAGTAGAGTATAATAGTAGTGTACTAGAAAAACTGAAATATAGTTGATTTTTCGTGTTTGTTGCTAGGAAACTTGATACTCATACATATTTTAGCTGGAAACTTATAGATATATCTAAAAAATAAGAGCAAAAATCAGTTTTTTCTTTTCTCAGAAAGGTTTGAAAGTGATTCTTCTACATATCCAAAACCTGAAGCCTTCTCTACCCATTTGGACATTCTATCCATCTAAAAGAAAGTTATGAACAAATGAGTGCAGTATTAGAAGTATAATTACAACTTCCACTGGTGAAACATCTGAAGATTTGAACATTTTAGGCATGATGTTGGGAATGTAAGAGGAGTTCACAAAATTCTGCTGCTTCCTATGTGTATGGTACAGTTGTAAAACTGGAAGCAAAGTACTTTCAATTCATGAGAAGAAATTGCCGAGTTTGTCCTGAAAAAGTACTACTTCCCCCTCTCTACATAAAGCTTGGTCTAGTGAAAAAGTTTGTAAAAACTCTTGGAAAGACCTGTTCAATTGGCTTTGAATACCTGACAGAGTGATGCATACAATACACTACAAATGACAGTACACTAGTAAGCAATTTTTACTTCCAATTTTGAACTACTGTTTTTTCCCTTTGTGAGCAGTTGAAATAAGAAGAATATTTCTAGTTTTTATATTTGCTTTTGCAAAGTAATTTTCCTTATTTTTAACAATGGCATATGATATGTACATTTTCACACATCTTTTAAAAAATGTAGTAAGATTTATGTGATGAAGAAAAATGTAAATCAGAATTGAATTCGCGGCACCAACATTAAAAGGAAACTTCAGATTTAAGGTTTTGTATTAAGTATGTTGCTCATACCTTCGGATACTTTCCATGCAAGTGGAGAGAGGCCCGGATGATATGCATATTGAAGCCTGGGAAGGATCCAATACACCCTTCCAGCTACTGATCCATTAGTCTCCTTTCTGCCCTCTCAAAGGTACTCGAGAGGTTAATCCTAACCCAACTGTCCCCAATATTGGAAGACATTCAAGCTATCCCTGACCATCAGTTCGGATTTCGTCCTGGGCACTCGATTGTCCAACAGCTGCTACGTGTGGTGGAGAACACTGCCCTGGGTTTCCAGGAGTGCGCCTTCATGGCAATGGTGTCTTTGGATGTCAAAAAGGCCTTCTCCACGACATGGCATGCTGGACTCCATAAACTTATTCATCTAGGGCTACCCACACAATTAATCAACATCTTACACAGCTTCCTCATACACCGCACATTTAAGGTCACAGTTGCGGGAAAAACATCTTATTCTAAGACCCGTGAGAGGCAGAGTCCCCAAAGGCTCTGTACTATCCCCCATACCCTTTAGTATGTTCATGGCAGACTTCCCAACTCAACCACAGGTCGAAATGACACAGTATGCTGACGACATGTTGTTCTGCAAAGACAGACACATACTCAGAGCCTTCAACCCTATACAGAGACACCTCCGTCTCACATAAGAGTGGTGCAGGCGTTGGCGGATGTCTGTAAATCCGACAAAAGCCACGCCGTTCTTCTCACAAAGCGCCACACCCCCTCTCACTGACTCAACTCCCACTTCAGAGGCCATAGGATAGAGTGGACTAATTCCATCAAGTACCTGGGCGGCCAACTTGTTAGAGGCCTTACTTTTCACGGACACATCCGGGACCTCTCAGCACGGGTTCAGGGGGCTATTGCTTCCTTGTACCCAATGCTGGGTTCAGTCTCAATGCCAGTCCGCTTAAAGTTACACCTCTTTCAAGCGCTGGTAATCCCACTCATGTTTTATGCCTGTAAGATCTGGGGTATGGCTGCAGATAACTGGCTCGCATATCTTCAGTGTGCACAGAATAGAGTACTCCGATCCATCTATTCTGTAGGTTGTTCCTTCCCCATGAGGTTGCTTCACGAAGCCTCTCTTCTCCCTTATGTGGAGGACGAAATTAGGCGCCAGGCTACAAAATTCCAGACTCAACTACCAACTCATAGAAGCACCCTGGTTCAGTCTCTAGGAGATTACGACCAGAAAAGATGCCATTTTATGCTTTTCCAGGTACCCCACATGGCATGCGGGCACCTGAGGTAACACTGGAGTTAATCTGAGCAGCAGAAAAAGCTGAACCATAATCATCCAATGAGCTGTTTGGCTTCAAAATTATCCCACTTTAAACCTACAAACACCAGGGTGTAACAAAACAAAAACAAAACAAAAATGGTATTGCATTCTGATCAAAATTAGAGGAGCAATCAAGCTACGTTGCAATCCTTCCTCACACAGATAATCCTACCCCATCCTGCATTCACCAAAATTTCCAACCTGTAGTAAAACCCAAAACCTGGGTGGGTACACAGCCAAAACCTTCTGGCTGTAAACAGTCTGTCAGTACCTTGTTTGTGTTGCTCATAAAGTAATCTGAGATTATGTATTTGTTTTGAACTATATGATTTATGGATTATACAGGTTAGCTATAATTTAAAAACTATACATGATGGAAAGAAACTGAAAATAGTTCAAAGGTGGCCTAGAAAAATCTAGTTTCATCTCTTGCATTTGAAATAATTTGTTGACCAGTGTTATTAGATTCACACGAATGAAAAATAACTTTAAGCCGCTAAATTTGGAATTCTGAAATGTAATGTGCTTAATGTAATTTATAATTGCTTATTTTGAATAGTGTTTACTAGCATGAAAAAAAAAAAAAAAAAAAAATTCTAATGAAAGAAACTACTAATGAAAAAAAAAGTACATATATTATTTGATGGTACCCCACTTGCCTCTTATAATTTTTTGCCTAAAATGTTTAGAAATTCATTAATTAACCCTAGTATCTTTGTGTTAACTTTCAAGATAATGGTATATAAACCCAGTTGCACTTCTTTGGCATGTCACAGTGATCCTAACTACCAATGAAGTCATTGTTACAATTTTACAAAGCTTCATTTCCTTTTCCTCTGGTTGTAATGCAACACTTTCTTATATAACAAAGTGAAAATATTGCGTATAAGAACAAACTTGCTTGCATATACAAGAAACAATATGTGTAAATCATATTGTAAGTAATTAAATGCAGTATAATCAATGTATCTTCTTTGTCCTGCTTACCATTTGTCATTATTTGAGATAGTACAATTTAAAAAGTTGATAGATACAATTAGAATTAACCCTTGAGGCTTAAAATGTTAAGTTGTTCTTTGTTTTTAGAACAGAGGCTCTCTTGTTGTAAGACATAGGCAGAATATAGCAAAAATGTCATCCATTAAGGACATTGTAGGATAACGTCATACTGATTAATTTGAGAAAAAGAAGCAACACTCTGAATTATGATATCCAAAGCAATCTTTGAGTTCAGATATATTTTATTTATAAGTCTTATTCTTGCTCTTTAGTATATCTCATGTTAATTTACCTCATCTTCTTTTAGGAATGCTTACCACTTATCTTTAACATGCCTCTTTCAATATATAATACCCTGACGTCTCTAGCCATCAGCTCTTATGTCGTAGTAAGACTGGGTGCAAGCAGATGACAAGTAATGCTCATATTCTAAAGCAGCCCTGTGCACCACCTGGAGTAATCTGAACATTCAGTAAGGCACAGGCTTACATGCCCCTTTTATCATCATGAATACCTTGTATTCAACTCCTGGCTTCAAAGGCTCCATTTGCTTTTCAAGAAGGTTGGCCAAAATTCACTAGGAACCAATATTGCTTCTTTTGTGCTGATGTCCATGTAACTTTGAGGTGATTGTTTTCAAGATATTTCAAGGGTATTTTAGCTGCATATCTTGCCTGAAACTAACTCATGTTATGATCCCATGATTTTTAATGAGAATTGCAAACAGAAGAGTTAGTTTTTATTCTAATTTTAATACCTGTCGTTCCCTCCATTATGTGGTTTTAGGATCACATTTTTCTTAATCTGTAGGTTTTCTTTTAACTTGGTTTAATCTTATTTTAAGTAATGCAATAAACTTGACCAAGGAAAAGGTTTCAATTTTGATAAGTAATTATTTCCCAAGATCATAATTGCTAAATGTTTGAATGAAATGAAAGTGAGTTTTCTGATCTGGTGCTTTGTCCTGGTAGCGATGCAGGAAACAGAAAATGTGGCAGTTTGTTGAGAAATTTGAAGGATTGAAGGTAGCTAGTTTCTCAGGGTTTTTATTCACAAAGATCTTATTCACATGATTTAACCAATTTGAGTACACTTGAGCATAACACTATCTTTTGTAGTAGACAAATAATACTGAGTTTTGCCACAAAATAAGTTATGTCAAAGAAGACATTTTGATGTATATTGTAACAGCTTTCTGATTGTAATCAGTAGTTTAGTTACTTTTAGCTCCGAAGAATATTTTTCATTGTGAGCAAAGATAAGCCATTTTTTGTGGAAGTATGTGGAGTTTATCAATGATATGCAATAACGCATGGTGCAACAATTCATAGAGGGCCAGGGCCTACCAACCCGACTGCCAGCCTCACGCCCACATACACAAGGTAGAGATGGGCGATCATTTAACCGATACAGGGAGGAGATGTGGTGAGCATCTTGGCATCCCCAGCCGGAAAGTTGGTTTTTTTGACCAGGACCGCTTACCTATTGGAAGCTCCTTAATTTCCTCACGATGCGAGTGGGCACTGGCCCTATACCCGGGACTTAAAACTTGCAACCCAGGGATGGGATTGAACCCGGGTGGCATTCCATGGCAGGGAACCAAAGCATGATGCCTTAGCCCACTATGTGACGGTGCAGGACAATGGTATGCAATACTTCTACAAATATCTGACATATCTGGGATTAATCTTGACTTGTAACCATAATTATTATATTTGTTTGAAAAACTAAAAGTACTTTCTTGGTAGCCTAATTCAGAGATAATTTTGAAATTGAACATAACACTATTCTTTAAAATATAGGTAGATGAAATCTTAAAATGGATACATATAGCATAGACGAAATAGAAACATTTGTATTCCAAAAATTTGGGAGTACAATTTGCAGAACTACAGAGGATAGGAAGAAAAGATATATTAGCAGAGAGAATATTGAAATAGTAATACAGATGTTTAAAATTGGATGATGGTAACTTAATGAATGTTCAAAGTTACAAAGGGATGTAATGGAAAGATGGTTTATGGAGGTGGTCAAACTGTACCAGAAGAGAAGGTATGGGGGATATATATATATATGGGTAGTAGTAGAGTTTGGAAATGAGACAAACAGCGGATGATTTAGAAAAGCAAGAGATCTGACTAGCTCTAAAGATACAAACTCTTAAGTTTTGTACAAAATAATTAAAGGAAACTAGACAGGAAAGGATATAGATGCCACTGATCAGTTTTCAGAGTAAATTATGCAAACAAGAACTTATTTTAAAATAATTTTATTTCATTTGGTTGACAGTTGATATATGAAATTGTTGTCTGTGACTTCAGGAATGACAAACATGATCAACAATGAAATTTTCCTCACAGAACAATGGCTTTCTCACCCTGGTCAGTATTCAATTTTAACAACAGATGAGATCTGTTACAGATAGGTGTCCCGCTGAGTTTCAGAGAAATAGATTTTTTTTTTAGGTTGATAGCTTAACTTACTTGGATTACACTTTGGCTGCACTAAATTTTGCAGTTTCTTGTGCATGTGCAATAGCAGAGATAGATGCAGTCATTATATAAAAATGCTGGCCAAAGAGAGTCATTCAGTTTAGGATAGCAAATGTTGTTCATCAATTATTTCTAAGTTCTGACAAAATCATACTGCCTCCATTGTTTGTCAAACTAGATTTGATTACAAATTCAGTTTTGCATTGAATCATGCTAAAAGTGTGTTTCTTTTCCTGAAAATAAGTTCCCAAAGATCAGTGAAGTGAAACTAGAAGAGGAGACATTTGTTAAACTGAAAACTTGGGAGTTTTTAAAAATTCATAGTTTGAAAGCCTGTCAAGAAACGCCATGTTTCTCTTTCAAAAACATTATTATAAACTTCCTAGAAAAGTACAGCTTTGAACATTACAGTTAACTTGTTAGTGTGCTGACATCCAAGGGCATGGAATGTAATAAAATATACAAGTTGGATTCCCATCTTGATTTCTTAACTGGTAACTTCAGCCCCACAGCAATGAACATGGCAAACACCTCAAATGAGAAGGCACTATCAGGGAAAACAGAATTCCTAATATGATGGCAGACATTATTGGACACTTGAGAGATATTCGTCAAGTGAAATAGATCTGGAAATCTTTTTTTTTTTTGTCCCCTTGTTCCATTTATACCCCGCCTTTAACTACTACGGTCATATCAGCGGCCGTTCTCCTTTGGAACATACTGAAGGTATTAACTCATTATCTTTGGTTTTTAATCATTAGATCACACACACATTCACACTCTCATTCATACTTCCAGACTCTGGGGAAGATGGGGAATTATCTTGGGAATCGAACCCGGGACCCCTAGCACGGCAGGCAGGTGCTCTACCGACTGAGCTACGGGGCCAGCCTCCGGAAATCTTGTTTACATATATTTTAGGCATGTAAAGATTATTCCAGCTAATGTGTTACATTTATTAAAATGTATTAATTACCAGAAATGCTATTCATGTGATTAATCAACAACTGTATGGAATGGAAAAGTTCTATAAAAAGATTTAAAATCACCGTTTAGTAAAATACTTATTAAATGCAGTGTGTACATTAAGAAATCATCGTTTGCTAAAATGACAGAGGGGAAAGTTCTTTTCTTACAAATTAATATATGGTATGTATTGAAAGATAGTCCACACTTCACATTTGCACTGAAACATCATGGAACATTTTTTTATGCTTATGCGATGATGGAAGCTATAGATTGCTGTCCTTGTGTATATGTGGCATATGTCATCTATTATGTGTTTCAAATGGGATGTGTCCTTGAGCGCTACTAGGTGAGCAACCAATCTGAGTCCTGCGGTGTTGTCGTATTGCACTCCCTCTAAGTGGAGTGTGACAAGTGCCAACCTAATCAATCTCTAATAAATACTATTGGCACTAAGACAAATTTAGATTTTGCAAAAACTGATTCATGAAGAAGGTAGAGAGTAATGTATTTAACATAATCGTAAAAGCCCCATATTTTTAGCTCATATAGTTTTCCTAATACAAATAAATAAAATATGATTATATTATAACAAGGCATCATGACGTAAGCCTTGTAGTGAATATCATTATTGGTTAGCATATATGTATGTAATTACTCAGAACTGAAACGTTAACGTTTGACATGACGTGATTAAAGAAACACTTTGAATAAGCCAAGGTATTTGTTAAATTCAAGCGAGAGGAAACAATACACTTCCTGCTAGCTTGTAGAATGGTGCATTGGCAGAATGTGACTTGTCACATTATACATTTTTCATGAATGGTTCGTAATCTCTATTTACTCTAGGGAGTTCAAAGCAGTATTATTCAGTTGTCCTGTTTAAAAACCATGAAAAAGTGTATCAGCTGAATCAGCTTGTAATTGAAATAAGACAAAATCCACCTTCCCCTTACCACTGCCTGAATAATCCAATTGAGTTAATGTGGGCTCAAACTATGTTGCAAACCAAAATAGTACTTTTTAAATTGACTGATGTTGAATGACTTATTCATGAAGAAATTGATACAGAACACAACAAGATTGGGAAAACTGTGTGAGACATCAGATAAACTACAAGAAGATGATTTTTGGAAGGAAATAGATATGACAAGATTTTGGAACCTATCATAAATTTGCAAGACTCAGATGATGAAGACAATGACAATGACAAATGATCTTTTAACATAAGTAGAGCTATATGGATGCACTGCTAGCATTTTCATTGGATTAGAAAAATGAGTAATTCATAAACTATAATTATTTTTAAACTATGTATTTGAAACATGTACGTAATACACAAATACTCATGTTGTAGTTGTGATTTCAATAACTGCATTATTATAAAACTTCGGAAAATTGTTTGCATTTCCTTACATCAAGTGCCAAGAAGACTTGCAAGTGTGCAAGAGAGAGGGAAATATATGAGGGTCGTTCAGTAAATCTGGGATATGTATTTTTTTCAGGTTTAACTGGATTCCTAGGCTGGAGGTTTTCTATGCAGTAGACAGTGGCACCTGTGTCCTTTTACTGGTAGATAGCGTTCGTTTCCTGTGCTTCTGGATAGACCGTTATTCAAGATGGCGGATAACAGTGTGAACATTCGCATGGAACAGTGTGTTGTGATGAAGTTTTTAGTGAACGAGGACATAAAACCTGCTGAAATTTGCAGAAGACTTCTGGCTCAGTACAGTGATGTACTCAGTCGCAGTAAGACATTTGAATGGTGTAAGTGCTTCAAAGATGGCTGTATTGCGATCACTGACAATCCTTCATGGTGGATCACAGCCCACAGTAGTCATTCTGAGAACATTCAGCGCATGGAGCAGCTGATCCTGGACAATCATTGCATAACCTGTCGTGAAATTGCAAGGGTGTGTAATCTGATGTTAGGAACAGTGAACACAATAATTCTTGATTGTTGTTCCGAAAAGTGAGTGGGTGCTGGGTCCGAAAGCAGCTGTCTGCTTTCGACAGACAGAAGGGTTGAAGCCTGTAGAGAACTGAAGGACTGTGACTGAGTGTCTCATCGCTGTACTGAGCCTGAAGACTTCTGTAAATTTCAGCAGATTTTATGCCCCCATTCACTAAAAACTTCATCAAAACACGCTGTTCCATGTGGATGTTCACACTGTGGTCTGCCATCTCGAATAACAGTCTATCCAGAAGCACTGGACATGAGCGCTGTCTACCAGTAAAAGGACACAGATGCTACTGTCTACTGCATACAAAACCTCCAATCTAGGCATCTATTTAAACCTGAAAAAAAGAGATGTCCTGGATTGACTTGAATGACCCTCATAAAAAGAATAGGGGTAATGAGGTGGCATCACCGAATGTGCTAATGCATCTGATTTGCTACAGGCAAGAATTCTTCCCATTTGAAACGCAATAGACAAGGCTACCACCAGAGATGACGTCCTATCCTAAATGACAGATAAAGTTTCAACAGGTTAAAGAATGTGCTCCTCTTTAAACCAGAGGAAGAAAAAAAGTTTTTAAACTGCCCGTACTGCACAGGGACAAAGAAATAATAGATAAGAAAATTTCTGGCCAATAGAAACTAATTTTTGTTCTAATAATATAAACAATAAATTTGATATTGTACTATGGAATATCTAAAATCAGCACTGCAGCTGCTACTGTACCAGGATGTACTAGACCATGACACTAATTTTTTGTGAGACATTTCTAGAGAGCCCCCAGAGATTGTATTTCTTTTGATATCCAAAAACTTATATTTTGTTGATCAGTAAAATAGACATAATCTACAGGGTGATGTAGCAAGTAATGTATTAACAGATAAAATAAAATATAAAGCTAATATATAGATGCAAGTTTAGGAAAAGCAAGGGATAAGTGAATAAAGAGGTTAAGAAATGAGTAAGAGAAGGGACATAGTTTGTAATTTGGAGAAACACTTTACTGGCTCTATTCCATATATATTGTGACTTTGTGGGTTCGTGAAATGAAAAGTCCAATTACACCACTCCAAAATGTGCTTTATTTCCACCGACTTACAGTTTAACACTTGCCAATTACACAAAATTACTTGCTGCACACAGTTACAATTCACCAGTTCGTCCGTTACAACTTCACTTGTACTCGCGATTACATAAACTCCGTTACTCATACACAGTTCGTACAGTCTTCCGTTGCACAATCCTTTCGTTCACTAACACGTCACTAACACTGCCTTCTTACACCAAGAACTGTCCCCATTCACTAACCAACTGATTGACCAACTCAAACCAACAACTGACTAACTAACTCTGTCTGTCTGTAACCCTCTTTATATCGGAATATCGCCGGTTTCTAGTGTTTGCAAGATTGTTCTAGTAACAGAAAGATCGAGAACCAGGTGGAAGGAAAACAGACGCACAATTATGTTTCTTTCCGACCACTGGCTGTCACCACTATAAGACAAACGAGGGAAGGGCGTGGCTAACGCGGTCCTCCCCTACCTTCCGTTCCCAGCTGGTTACAGGGTGCTCCAACGCTCCTGTTACACTGCTCCCTTCTCAAAGCTGTTCGCCCCGAACAGCCCCATCGCAGCGTGCGAGGCGGTCCAGGTGTACCACCAGCATCTGCTCGGAGTCTGAGCCAGAAGTAGCGCTGCCGTAGTTTGTGAATCATTCGGTTCGCTCCCAGGTGTCCTCCTGAAGTACCGGCGTGCACTTCCTCCAAGACTTCCGGGACCTTGCTCCGGGGAAGTACCAACTGTCCTCTCCGCGCCTTCCCATCGGGTGACTCCCATACCCGGAACAGCACGCCCTCTCTGGTCTTCAACGAGTCCCATTGGGCCCAGTGCGACTTGTAGGTGGCGCTCCTCGGTGCGATGTCCTCCCAGGTTGGCCTCGTCCCTGCGTCCACTTCCCTCAAGAGTGGCCCCAAGTCTGCGTCCGCCAGCTGCTCCCTCCTCAGGCCTGCGCTATCCCAGCCTTCAGCAGGCACTGCCACAACTACTCGGGCTGCTGCGGCACGCTCCTTCTCTTCCACTCTTGCGCGCTCATGGTCGTCCTGGATCTGCGGTAGGACACCTCCAATGTAATGGTCGCTAGCGTCGGTGTCCACAATGAAGGCGCCACCCGGTTGTGGGAAACCCAAAATTGAAGCACTGCACAGGGTCCCCTTCGGGTGCTGGAAAGCGTCTTCGACGTCCTCCGTCCACACATAAGGCCGGTTTTCCTCCGTCAGGCGGGTGAGGGGTTTTGCGATGTTGTCGGCCTTTTCCTCTAAATCATTAAGGCGGTCGTCTACTTGACCCTTCCGCTCGCCCAGCTCCGTCACGTCATCCCTCACGCCGGCCAACTGTTCTTCAAACTTGGCGGCGAGAGCCTCGTTCGCCACCTTCATTTCGGTAGCCGGACCGTCATTCGCTGCTCTCATTTCCGTGGTTAACTCGGCCTTCATTTGTTCCATCTTCTCGGCGATGTTGTCCCTAGCCGTCCTGATTAGTTTCAGTTCCGCGGCGATGTTGTCGTTGGCCGTCTTCATTTGTTTCAACTCGGCGGTGAGGTTGTTGTTTGCCGCTTCTGTTTTCTCTGTTAACTCGTTCATCTTCGCCAAAAGCATTTCCAATGCGGATTCCATGGCTGTAGTGTTCGGTGATGTTATCTTCCCGCTTCCTGACACCAGTGTGACTGTTGTTATCCCACTTCTTGACACCAGTGTGACTTTGTGGGTTCGTGAAATGAAAAGTCCAATTACACCACTCCAAAATGTGCTTTATTTCCACCGACTTACAGTTTAACACTTGCCAATTACACAAAATTACTTGCTGCACACAGTTACAATTCACCAGTTCGTCCGTTACAACTTCACTTGTACTCGCGATTACATAAACTCCGTTACTCATACACAGTTCGTACAGTCTTCCGTTGCACAATCCTTTCGTTCACTAACACGTCACTAACACTGCCTTCTTACACCAAGAACTGTCCCCATTCACTAACCAACTGATTGACCAACTCAAACCAACAACTGACTAACTAACTCTGTCTGTCTGTAACCCTCTTTATATCGGAATATCGCCGGTTTCTAGTGTTTGCAAGATTGTTCTAGTAACAGAAAGATCGAGAACCAGGTGGAAGGAAAACAGACGCACAATTATGTTTCTTTCCGACCACTGGCTGTCACCACTATAAGACAAACGAGGGAAGGGCGTGGCTAACGCGGTCCTCCCCTACCTTCCGTTCCCAGCTGGTTACAGGGTGCTCCAACGCTCCTGTTACAATATACAACCATGTGTTAAAAAATAGGAAAGATGGGCTTTGGTGGTGCTAGTTTTACAAATTCACAAGGTCATTGAAGAACATCTGGATAATATAGAAAGAAACAAATGAATATAAACTACTGATCAAATATTTTTGGCACTTAAGCTTGTGTACAAGTACCAAATATATACTTGATGAAGTAAATGCATGTCTAATGTATTAAAATATGATTGACAAAAGCTTAGTACTTCTAAAGCAAAAGAGAAAGGAAAGAAAGTGTGGGGAAAAGGAAATAAACCATATACCACTTTTCAGTTTTGCCACCATAGATAAATTTTGGCTACTTAAAGATTTGGAACACATTTCACTGCTCATGAAAGTAATCATGATAACTAAGGTAATATTTACTTGGGAGAATATGTTACTGGAAACATTTCATGCTGCAGAGTAAAAACTCTAATTTTATGTAATTTGTTTCATTAATTCCAACATTAAACAATATAAAGATATAACAAGGGTATTAATGATTAACAAGACTTGATTGGTAGCAGATTTCTGCGACCTTATGATTTGTAGTTATTTCTAAAAATACTACAGGAAATATAAATATTGATGAATATGTGTGTAGGTTTCACAATAAACATATAATCTTTTTTCTCTGTTATTTACAATATCTGGTTGGTTCTTTAATCTGTAGTATTGTTAGTTTTCTAAGGTGCAACACTGGTGCTTTTTCAATGCCTATTATACATGCTCCTAATTTTGGCATACAGTGACAAGGGGGCCAGATTTCTCAGGGAAATAGAAAAGCTTTGGAAATATTAGAATTTTCAGTAAATGTTGCTGCTCATATACAAGAATGCTGAATATGGTTGCTACTTAGGTGCTCTTAGCTTTTATAATTCAGTATGTTAGGGTTAGTTTGGCTGTTGAAGCCTGAATGATTTAGCTATAACTAATTAAAGATATGGGAAACCTTGATTAATCTTCATCAAAAATATACCAATATACTTGCATAGTTTTGCTTCCTTAATGAAACTTGCAACTGACATATTAATTCATTGGATCACTTGATGTGCATGCAGCTTAATTTACAAGCTAATTAAATAAAGGTTGCAGAATCTGTGCTTTTATCTTTGAAGGCTAACAAGAAATGAAACATTTTTGCTATACAGAATAGAGTAGAGTCTTGCTAATCCATGGTAATAGGGCATGAGGATATTTTGAATTTGGAATAATTTGGAACATAGGAGCATCATAGGAAAAAACATAAAATCTGAAGTGAAACCATATTGTAAGAGTATTTGCAAGTGTTTGTGTATTATTTAGAAAGAAATAATAATGCATAATTAAGGTTGCATTGTTTTTGCATTTCAGTGTCACACCCATTGCTTCAGAAATATGATGTCACTTCTGGTTGTTGTTCCACACAGCAAATGCTGCCTCAATACAGCAAAACTCACACTGTTACATATTGTTGGTGTTCTTTCTTCTAAGTCTTCCACCTTACTTTCTTCAGTCACTTCAGCCAACACTTTAACAAAAGTATGTATCAAATATGCTATGTGTAACCTAGTTGAATATTGTAGAGATTGGCAGGGAGGCGAAAATTGGCCTTAAAAAGATCGCATCTTCAAGTGGCTTGGATTTAATGAAGCCCCCGATTGCAAGACTCTAGGGGACATATTCATAGTTATTACTTTGGTCTAGACTATCTTCCGACTAACTTGGTGCTGACCAAAGGCGGTCTAATTTTTTGGTATTCACAAACGATAAAAGGCCTCGGACCAAGTAAAGCCATGTACCAGCACGGAGCAAATGTTACACAACGTAGAAAGGTTCTTCTGCACATGCGTGAGTTCCATAGAGTGCTAATCAAACCACAGTGTACCTACAAGTTCATAAATCTTTGTGGTAGTTTCACAGCTGCTTCTTAATCATTCTTACGGTTGCTGCTGCTGTTTGAGGTTCGGATAATATGAAGAAGCATGACATCAATTGGTCAGAGGAAGACCAATGTTTTCTTTAGTCCAAAAAAAAAAAAAAGAATGAACATTATAGAAAATAAATCCATTTCGACGAATGCAAATATGAGAAAGGAGGAGGGATGGAGGAAAATTTATAACGAGTTTGCTCATAATGCGGCTTACTGATGCCTTGCAGGTAAGCAGTGTTGTCTACAGAGTTTTAAAAGAAGAGGAATTCAGTATACTGGCCAAGGCAATAGTGTATAGTTCTAACAGTGGCGGTCGTTGAATTTTATAACAAGGGAAGCGCTTATAAAACTACTACTATTACCACTGCAACTGACTTTTTCTACACAAATACTACTTACATCCAACTACTCTTACTGCTACTACCACTGCTAATATATTATTTAATAATAATAATAATAATAATAATAATAATAATAATAATAATAATAATAATAATAATAATAATAATAATAATAATAATAATAATAATAATAATAATAATAATAATAATAATAATAATAATAATAATAATAATAATAATAATAATAATAATAATAATAATAATAATAATAATAATAATAATAATAATAATAATAATAATAATAATAATAATAATAATAATAATAATAATAATAATAATAATAATAATAATAATAATAATAATAATAATAATAATAATAATAATAATAATAATAATAATAATAATAATAATAATAATAATAATCATAACAATCCTCATCATCTTATAATAAACCAGGCTACCTAAATTTTCTTCTCTCACTCGAAAACCAATTCAATCCATCTCTCCTTTTTGATAAATTCATCTATCACTTATCCGTAGAACTCCTCATTTTCTGATAATTTCAGTTTTAACAGTTTTTTCTCTATAGCTTGCACAAACAAATTTGAGAGTTTTGCTACCCTTAGGTATTTCTGCAATAAGTATGAATTTGACAAAGTGCCGAAAAAGAATGTTTGGCACTTGCGTTGGACACTGGGATTGTGGAAATTAATGCGCACAACTTCACAAGACAAGAGTTCACAAAAAGTGGATGATGACAAACCACTAGATTTCAAATAAATCATTAGTTTTTGAACTCCCATCGACAGATACTCATTTGAGATATAAACTATACAGAGTTCACTTATAAGGAGAGCAAAGTCAAAATACTGACCATAACTTCTTTCAGTGAACAGAATGCTTCTTCAGGAAATTTGTTTATAATATTATTTTGGTCAATTAATTGTACAAAACGTTTACTAAATCTTCAAACCTAATTTAATTTGATTTTGTATGTTATCAAATATTTAACAAAGGATCTGGCTTTGATCTTTTTTATCAAAGTCATTGTTTTGACATCTTTTCTTTGGCAGTTCGTAAGTCTCATTACATTTATCCCATACTGTACCAAAATTGTTTCTCTTTTCTTGTAGAGTGACTTTTGTTTCCCTTTGGTAATGTAATCATTTATATCCAGTATTTTTATCTACAGTATTTCAAGGGCATCAGTTAAGCAAAATATTTCACTGAAAATTAAGAGAAGAAAGTTGAATTTGAAATCAGAAAGAACACTGCTTCATGAAAGGTTTCACTATCCCATTGGTTTTGATTATCGAAAATGTTCTCAAAAAACAACTAATTCTTCTTTATGTTCCCGAACAGTTTCAACCAGCCTTCCATTATGATTCCAGTCTGTTGGACATACTTTGGGAAACCCTTTTTTTACCTCCATATCTAATTCAGCAGTTCTTTTTGTAGATTTGGAGAAGAAAGAAGACAAACTACTTATGGTCATGAAAAAAATGTTGCATTCATTTATGTTGGATGATGTCTGTGAAAGGACAAGATTCAATTTATGAGCAAAACAATGGATAAATAAAAGCATCAGGATATTTTTATTTTACTCTTTTCTGTAAACCAATAACTTACCCCTACATCACATGCCAGAGTGTCATCATACTTGCTTAAAACAGCATTTCAATATAATTTCCACAGTTCGCAGAATCTTTGTCTTCGGCATGCTCTCTGAAGGGAGGTTCTTGTCTTGCCAAGTATACTACGACATAATGAGATGTTGAATAACCTTCCTATTTTTTTGACAATTTCATTATGTCTTATTACTTCAATTTTCCACTGCTCATCTAATTTAAAATCTCTCCTACAATACCGAAAGCGGCGAGTAGAATTTAAGTCCTGATATGTGCTTGTGACTTGATGAAACTGAGTTGCTTTTAGCAGATTATTCATATCAGCGAAACCTGAAGTGTTCCACACACCCTTCTCGTTTGAGAATAAAATGCAAAGCCAAGAAAGTTTTAATGTTTTCTTGCAACCAAATAACCATTTAATTTGTTGTAGTCCTCAGAATTGAAATGGCGTACACATTGTTTTATCTTGGTTTTCATATCAGGTAACTCAGGCATAGGTCTACCCCCCCCCCCTGAAATCAAGGTCACCTTTTCTTCAAATTTCCTCGAACTCAGTCCCCTTTAAAATTGTTTCTAACATGCAGTCACATGTTCTTCCCTTCCACCTCTCGCTTTCGTCAGTTTCCATCCTTGTCACTCACTGATTGGACTGACCCACACAGCCCTACTGTCCCTCAGCAGCGTGGAGAATCAAGAATGAAAGTTTGACGTGCATTCCCTTCGATATCTGTGGAGAACAGTGATCTCTTTGTACTTAGGCAATTATGCTTATAAGGGGAAAATAGCTACATATAATTAATTATATTTATTAATGTTAATTAGGTATGATAATGAGGTTCCAAATGACAACGAAAAGTATAGTAAAAACAATTAGAAACACAAGTACTACACTTTACAAGTATGCGACTGGAATGAACAGACACATTTCATTCCCCTTGTCACATGAGGCTCCACGAAAGATTTCGACTTCAGGTTCAGAACAGATCAACTGCATGCATATGTGAACTATTTCCATGCTGTGCCATATGTTAAATTTGTCACAGAACATCATATTACAATATATGTAACATAGAAAATACATTATCACATTCATAAAACTGATGAAATTGAATTTTAAACTAAATATATTATTCCGAAAATTAAAAGAAAATAAAACTTTTATCAAAATCCAAGGGAATGAGTCATTCCCTTCATTCCATTGACCGACTGCCACTGAGTTCTAAGCACAGCATTGTGCAGAGTTGCATTTCAATCAGTACAAAAATTAAAAAGGTCTTCGCCTCTTTCCATGCTGTTTTGATTATGTAGTGGTAAGCATTTTAGCCAAAGAAATATTGAATCTTTTGCTAACCCTAATGGTTCTTCAATTTGGACCAGTTAACTTTCTTGTTGCTTACTTCAGTTGTAGCATTTTATCTTGGGTCAGACAAATTAAGAAGCTTGAGGTTTGAGTGGGGCAGCTGTGGTAAAATATCTGATGTGATCTCTTGAGATGTGCAGCAGTTTTGCATATAACTACATAGATGCCACAACTCCAATTTTGTTTTGGATCCATTGAGCACCATAAAATGTTAATTGCACTCTGTCATTGCCATTGTTTTCTTGTGGTCTGTATTGTAGTTGGTAACTTAAGCTTTTGATGTGGTGTGCCAACCATGATTTGAAGCTAAGTGTTCATCAGTTCTTTTTAACTGTGTTAGCCAATGACTCTAAATCTATTTGTGATAACAAATTCACTCTAATTTTTTGGTATCCTTCATAACAGCACATTCTCACCTATTTGAACAAATTTTGTATTTGGAAAAGATACTTTCCACAGTTTCTATTTTTAATGTCACTATGCTTAAACAGAATGATAAAGTAATGATTTGCAGGATATTTTAAGCTTTTAATGTTTACAAATATATGTGATTTCTTAGCTTTGTATTTTATCTAATATTTTCTCTGTATATATGGAATGCTGAAGAAATTTCAAGAATACCTCTTCAGTAGCTATAACACCATGATAAATATTCTAATAATTGTAAAAGTTGTTAATCGTGTAGCTGTACAACTATTTAACACAATTACCCTCTGTATAATTAATGTGATTTTCTTGAAATATATATTTGCAGCTTTTGTGATCCTGAATAAAACAGGAGTAAAAAAATCAGATGATATAATCTGCAGACCAGATTCACAGTCTGTGATAATATCTATGGATATCTAATTATTATCTACTTGTTGAATTAATGTTTATTGGTATTTTTTAATTTTTGTGTGCTTATTTATAATCATGTTTTCTAAGTTTGTTTCTAGGTCACAAATATTAGCATGAATTGGAGGGTTTTACAAGTGACCCAGCTCATTATGCTGCATAATGCTTGCAATCTTAAGCAATGCAATACAATTATTGCCCATATTGTTCTGAAGAAAAATTTGCTTTCATCCAACCAAATAATAAAACGGTAAATATTTTCAGTTGCTTTTCATGCATAAAGAAGTTAATTTTCTTTAAATGAATGCTGTTTTGTTTGCATTTAAGGATGTGAGGATTTCATAAAAGAAAGTTCATCATTGTTACTTCTGTTTAATAATGTATCTCAATTGAGTTCCATGGTAAAAAGTATAAAGCAGTAAAAGTAAATAAGCAATTTACTCTGCTCTTTGTCATCTTTCAGCATCTTTAGTTTGTTATTTTCTATGTACTTTCTTCTCATAAAGTATATGTTGTGTGCTACTATATACAACATTTACAGACATTCTTCAGGTCAGACTAGGAGAAAATGGTGAAATTCAAAAGTAGACCAAACCTTCGTTTCTAATTGAGCAGTGTGATAATTCTTTTTTATTTGCTTTCTTTTCCCCTGTAAGTAAATGCGTGGAAGAGTAAATTTGTCGTTAAATGTGCTATCACCTTCTGAGGTACATTCAGCAATTGCTTGCGTGTATTTTTTACCATGGATCATGCTTGTGAATAATAGCTGAATAGAAAGAGGTGTTAAGATTAAATTAACACAAGTGAAATGAGTTTGATCATGTCAGAATTATAATTTAAAAGAGATAGGATGTAAATAATATCCTTACAGCAATAGAATATTAAGTAAATGATTCCTAGTATCAGTTTAAGGACACTAAACATTTTTGCAAATGTTTACATTTAATTGGTTGAATGCAGTGAGCACTTCATGGATTAAGCAGTTTGTGTGGAGCAAGCTAATATACTCTATGAATGAAAAATCTTTCTTGGCAAGTTCTCCTGGTGCATAATTCTAGATTGTAAGCACTATGTAAAATACCAAAGTTTTCATTGCAGCCCACATTTGTAATTAATAATATTTCTTTCTTACACAAATCCATGAAATGCAAAATTCAGGTATGTATATTGTAAGGTTTGTATGTAGTTACTTTATATGAAGACCAACATATCTATTTTCACCAAAAAGAGATACGTATGAGAGCATAAAATGTGTGCAAGCTGGTATATAGTAGTTACCAGTTATAATTTCCTATGGTTCTTTGAATGATTTGACATCATTCTTAAATGCATATAATTAGGTTTTATAACTTCAGTTTTCAAAAAAGGTAAAATTGTTTTGTGCTTGCTTCCACCATCAACAAATACTATGAAGATAACAAAGATGAAAAGAGGATTCCAAACTAACTTATCCCAGATGATGTCTAGGAACTGCTGCATTTCTTTTTCTGGAGTTCATGAATCATGTAAAAGCACAAAGATAATGTGAATATCACCTATGATATTGGGTTAGAAAATATCCAAGAACTGATATTGAACTTGACATCGACTGATGTCATGGAAATGAATCTTCTGACACTATATTAAAGAGCTAAATTCCTACTAATTCCATCCGTTGAAGCACATAGCAGTCATTTTAGATAGAGAGAACGATTTTTCTACATGGGAATTGGTTTTAGTAGGTGTTCCTACTATAGTGACATTGGACTGCAATTTCTGTTACATTTTGCAGCAAATCATTATTAAAAGTATAAACTTGAAAGAAGCGTAGGGACAGTGAAGCACAAATTAGATCAAAATTGAATCGGGAATATATTGACACATTGCTTCACTCACACTGTTTATTCACAGGACATGTGTCAAGAGCTCTTGCTCCTATCCTCAGCTGATACTCGACTAGTGCAAGTTGTAGTGGTTTCTTCCTTCTCCGTATTGTCAATAGATGGCGTGATGTACTTGTCAAAGATGTCCGGTGGTGGAGTTTCAAAATTCATGACTTTATGACGATTTTTGTTAATGAAGATTTTTTCCCATACGGAAAGGTCTATGGGGTGATTAACGTATTTTATTAGAGATGTTTCCAAATTGATGTCATGTCTAGTATTCAAAAAATGAAAAGCCACTGCTGATTTTTCTGTTTCACCATTTTTAATGTTTCTCATATGTTCTTTAGTTCTGATGTTAATATTTCTTTTTGTTTTTCCTTATATAAATTTTAGGGCAAGTTTCACATTTGATCTCATAGATTCCTGGTTTTTCTTTGGTAGTGATTGAATTTTTGGGAGGGCCTTTTAACAAATTTCTGATATTAAACCTATTTTGAGGTGCAAGAGTTATGTTGTGTTTTGAGAAGATTTTTTGGAATTTGTTATAGGCTGATGGGTGGAAGGTGAATTTTTTAAAAAGTTTTTTCTCTTTTTCTCCTGTAGGTTCTAGGGTGGTGGTGTCTTTTATTTTCTTAGCTTTGTTGAGTCTGTTAACAGTTTTGTCTACTAAATTTGGGTTGAAACCGTTGGATATAGCTACTTTTTTTATGTGTAGGTATTCTTCTTGATAATCTTCTCTGTTTAGTGGAAAGTTGATCATTCGAAAGATTAAACTGTTGAAAATGGCATGTTGGTGTTGTTTTGGGTTGAAACTGTTGTTCTTAATGTAATTATCTGTGTGTGTCGGTTTCCTGTAGATACCAAAAGTGAGTTTGTTTAGATTTATTAATCTCATGTCAAAAACCTAACAATGTAACGAATCTATCCACATGCAACTTCACGGAAAAAGAAATAGATTTTCTAAACAAAGGCCTAAAAACATGTGTAGATTACACAAAAAACATTGAAAACTATATCGCGGACATTGAAATAGCGATATATAATTTGCCCGATAACAAAAAATCTACGATCAGAACACAGTGCTTAGAAACTCTAGATCATATTCAAAATGCAAATTCAAAAAGATATTCATATAAAAAATTTAAATGAAAAACCGGTAGTCTACACAAAAGCAGACAAGGGTAACAAAATAGTAATATTGGACGAAGAAGACTATCGCAAAAAAATGGACAACCTTTTAAACGGAAAAGAATTTGTTAAACTAGAAAACAATCCATTAAAGAAAGCATGCAAATCTGTGGAATTAGCAATTAAAAACAGTAAAATCATGACTAAAAGAGATAAATTGAACAATAAAATAGACAGTCCAAAAACACCATACATATATGGTTTACCCAAAATACATAAACCTGAAATTACCCTCAGACCAATAATTAATAACATTGATGCACCCACTTACCAACTATCAAAATGGCTGGTTCAAATCTTCAGATCCTTCACAAAATTTGAAAATTTAAGTATCAAAAACTCGTTTGAATTGTTAAATCTCCTGAAAGACACAAAGATCAACTCTACAGATGCTTTAGTTTCCTTTGACGTCATTTCTTTATATCCAAGTATACCGACCAATGAGCTTATTCCACTTCTCAAAAAATGGCTGGAATCAATACAAATAACACCTGAAGAAATAGAAGAACTTTCACAACTTACAGAAATTTGTATCAATCAAAATTTTTTCAGCTTTAATGGACAGATCTATAAACAAAAAACGGGCCTAGCTATGGGCAACCCATTGTCTCCCTTCTTGGCAGATTTATTCATGAGTGCTTTTGAAACACATATCACAAAAGCTTTTCCAAATTATTTCAAAGTGTGGTATCGCTATGTTGACGACATTTTTGCAATAGTACCTAAAAAACTCATACAAGATGGTCTTAAACTTTTGAATATACAAAATCCAGCTATAAAATTTACATTGGAAACAGAAGAGGATGGTGTGCTCCCCTTTTTGGACATCAAGATCAAAAAAATGAACAACAAACTCACTTTTGGTATCTACAGGAAACCGACACACACAGATAATTACATTAAGAACAACAGTTTCAACCCAAAACAACACCAACATGCCATTTTCAACAGTTTAATCTTTCGAATGATCAACTTTCCACTAAACAGAGAAGATTATCAAGAAGAATACCTACACATAAAAAAAGTAGCTATATCCAACGGTTTCAACCCAAATTTAGTAGACAAAACTGTTAACAGACTCAACAAAGCTAAGAAAATAAAAGACACCACCACCCTAGAACCTACAGGAGAAAAAGAGAAAAAACTTTTTAAAAAATTCACCTTCCACCCATCAGCCTATAACAAATTCCAAAAAATCTTCTCAAAACACAACATAACTCTTGCACCTCAAAATAGGTTTAATATCAGAAATTTGTTAAAAGGCCCTCCCAAAAATTCAATCACTACCAAAGAAAAACCAGGAATCTATGAGATCAAATGTGAAACTTGCCCTAAAATTTATATAGGAAAAACAAAAAGAAATATTAACATCAGAACTAAAGAACATATGAGAAACATTAAAAATGGTGAAACAGAAAAATCAGCAGTGGCTTTTCATTTTTTGAATACTAGACATGACATCAATTTGGAAACATCTCTAATAAAATACGTTAATCACCCCATAGACCTTTCCGTATGGGAAAAAATCTTCATTAACAAAAATCGTCATAAAGTCATGAATTTTGAAACTCCACCACCGGACATCTTTGACAAGTACATCACGCCATCTATTGACAATACGGAGAAGGAAGAAACCACTACAACTTGCACTAGTCGAGTATCAGCTGAGGATAGGAGCAAGAGCTCTTGAAACATGTCCTGTGAATAAACAGTGTGAGTGAAGCAATGTGTCAATATATTCTCGATTCAATTTTGATCAAATCATTATTACTTGCTGGAATCAGATTACTGATTATCATTAATGATTATCATCTTCAACAATGAAGCTTCTTAGCTGATAATAGGTAGCAAATGAAGCTAGTAACAGTAAAGCAAACACATAAATATTCTAACTTAGTGATGATGCTTCCTTAACTAGTATATTTTTAAGCAATTGCTGGTTCTGATATTAGAATCGTATTCCTTGTATTCCTGATTACTTTTCCTTGTTCTTTTAAAAGCAAGAGAAATCACTGCATTATATATCCAGATATAATTTGTATGCCTATGTAGAACTGAAATACCAACTATAGAATTAATATGTAAATTCTAATTACACAGAAAATTAAGCTATTTACAGTGGAGTAACAAACACTACACAAATAAAAATATTTAGTAAATATTCTCCACTTAACTTAAGAAGCCGATGACAATACTTCTATTATGTTTTTGCAAAATTAATTTCATGGACATATAATAGATGTAGGCAAATGTCCATGAAATTAATTTCGCAAAAGCATAATAGAAGTATTGTCATCGGCTTCTTAAGTTAAGTGGGTAATATTTACTAAATATTTTTATTTGTGTAATGTAAATTCTATCTTACACTTAATATATGCCTCTGCCCAAATGAATAGTGATTTTTGTGCTACCTATGTGATAAATTTTCCTATGGTCTTCAGAAATTATTATAGGTCAACCTGTTTGATGTTATATCTTTCTGGAATATACACAATGTCTGTTAAGCAAATGTTAATTTACAAATGAAGTTGCAATTTCTTTTTGATTTTCTCATATCTTCTGTATCAACAGACACTTCCATTGCCTTACTCAATTTGAAGGATGGGAAGTGTTTGTAAGTATATTCATAACAACTTCTCCAAGATTTTTGGAGCTATTCTATTTTTAGATTTGGAATGTTTCCTTCCCCAAGTATTTAATTTTATGTATCAATCAATGTTCCAATACCTGAAGTACAATAGTTGAAGCATAATCAAAAGAATAAGGACAGCTCAACACGTCTCTATTGGATATATTTCTCATTCATTGTAGACTTAAAGAATACATAAATCTCATTAAATTCATGAACCATATTAATTCGAAAAGTTTTCTGACGTTCTTAATAACAGAAAAAAGTTACTTTCAAGCAATCTACACATTTCCTTCATAATAGCTTCCTTCTGCAGTGATGCTCTCCTGCCACTGCATGTTACCAGGCTTGAAGCACTCTTGGAAGCTATACTGATCCATTTTCTCTTATTGCACGTGCAGTAATTTCAGTGTTTAAAAATCTTCATCTCTTCGGATAAGATTTCAGCTTTGGAAAGAGAAAGTAGTCAGCTGGTGACAGATCTGGGGAGTATTGAGAATGCTCTAAAGTAGTAATATACTGCTTGGTAAGGTAATTTTGCACTAGTACTGATTGATGTGATGATGCTTTGTGCAAATGTGTAGTGTTTAACGCCCGCTTTTACTACATACGGCACCGCAGGCGATGACACTGATGATACATGAGATGAAGATGGAGCACCGGTGGAATGAGATGGCGGGGGAAACCGGAGGTCCCGGAGAAAACCCGCCCCAACGCCGTGTTGTCCACCACAAATCTCACTTTGCGGTCGCCTGGGATCGAACCCGGACCGCCTTGGTGAGAGCCAAGCGGTCTAACCACTGAGCCACGGCGTGGCCTATGCTTTGTGCAAAAGATACCAATTGTGTCATATGCTTTACTGAGATGTTTTCTTCTCACAATATCCCTGAGGCGATGATGAATTCCCACATACTGGATTTCCATTCACATGACTTGTTTAGGCACTGGGTTATACAGGTAGCACCAAGTTTCAACCCCAGCAGTTATGTTGTTCAAAAATCATAATCTTTATTAGCCATACTGCTCACATCCTTGCTTCTTTGTTTCAGAGATAGTATTTTTAAAATCAACCTTGAGATCCTAATGCATGTTCAAATGGTTGTGAAGAATTGAGAGAACCTTCCAATAAAAATACTGACTGCTTAGTATCTCCTCACTACTCTTTCTTGGCCATTCCTTACAACACTTGTTATAATTGATGGCTGGATGGTCTGTGGGTCATGCCATACTGAAATGCTTATGCCATTCACAAATAAGTTTTTGTTTTGTTTGTTATTTTAATTTCTGCTTCATCATAAGCTTCTAGCATTCCCAACGTCTCGGAAGGAGATTTGTTTAACAAAATACAATATTTTATGCTTGACTGTTGGTCTATTTCTTAGATGAAAAGCAATAAACATGCAGAATTAGAAAAAAAAAAAGACAAAATTATAACAGACATTACTAACATATTATAACGAATCTACTGCTTTTGTAATCATTAAAGAGAAAACATTTTTGGGAACCTTTTTGATTCTAGTGTTATATTGATATTGATAGTTTATTGATCCAGTTTATCAGATGTACATTGATTTTGGACACGTCATTTCTATACAAATTATTTAACAATATGACATTTGTATGCTAGTACCAAACTCTTACATATATAATTTACAATTCATCTAGGCTGTATATACATTTATTTAACAAATATTGTTTTAATTTACTTTTAAATTTTGGTTTTGAGCTATTCGTCAAAATTTTTATCTCACTAGGTAGTTTATTATACAGTTTGATCCCTCTGATATTAATGTCCTTTTCAGTGACACACCTGTTAATATTATACATGTGATAGTTATCACCATTTCTTGTACTATAGTCGTGAATTTGGTTGTTTCGTACTAATGTAAGTCTATCGGTTATGAATAATATAGTTCTGTATATATAAAGAGAATAGACTGTGAACATATTTTCAGTTTTAAATGTTTCTCTGCATGATTCCCTTCCTTTTAGGCTATAAATCAATCTAATACATTTCTTCTGTAGAATTAGTAACATGTCCATGTGACATTTTGCAGCTGTACCCCATATTTCGATCCCGTAGTTAAAGTAAGGATATATACATCCAAAATAAATCATCTGCAGAAGCCTAGTGTCTTTGTAACTTTGAAAATACCTAAGCAAGTATATAGATTTACTAATTTTATTACATATATAATCTATATGTTTAGCCCATGTTAACTGTTTATCAACAATTATTCCAAGAAATCTATATGATTTTACTTCTTCAATGGTGGTGGTGTTTATTTGCAATTCTGTATTGGAGGTAGTTTTTCTTGATGTATTGGGCCACATTACTTTAGTTTTTAGCATGTTACATTTTAAATTTACGGATTCAAAGTATTTGATTAGGGTATTAGCAGTGTGATTTAAATTTTTGTTTAGAGCTTCCAACGTCTTGTTCCAGCATATGGCAGTTGTGTCATCTGCGTAAGTTATTATAGCTGTATTTTGTGGACAAATAATATCATTAACATATATAATGAAAAGCAGAGGCCCTAGTACTGTTCCCTGAGGTACTCCATATTTTACTGTTTCTATTTTTTATTGAATTTTGTTTACATTTTTTCCTGTTTTATGATTTACTTCTGTATATTGCTTCCGGCCAGTTAGGTAACTGGAAAACAATTCTAGAGGTAGTCCCCTTATCCCATAATTTCTTAGTTTGTGTAATAAGATGCTATGATCAACACAGTCAAATGCTTTAGTCAGGTCAAAAAATAGTGAGCTTACCTTATCATTAGATTCTAACTTACTTGTTATTTCATGTATATACTGTATGACTGCAGAGACTGTGGAACAACCTTTTCTAAACCCATGTTGAAAATCTTGTAGTACATTATGTTTATTTAAATACTTAATTAATCTTTCTAATAAAATTCTTTCAAAAAGCTTAGCTATTTCTGATGTTAAGGTGATCGGCCTGTAGTTACTGACATCCTGTTCATCCCCTTTTTTAAATATTGGTTTGACTAATCCTAGTTTCAAAATTTCAGGAAATTGACCGACTTCAATGGAGTAGTTAATCAGGTGTGTTAAAGGTTTTGAAATAGCTGTTTTACATTGTTTTAAAATAACTGGACTAATATCATCCCATCCACTACTTGCTTTTTTAGGTAGTTTGTTTATTATGTTGGTGATTTCATTTTCTGTTGTTGGTTCAAGGAATATTGATGATTTGATGCCGATGTCTTTGTTTGCATATACATTAGGAGACAGTCTATTATGTGAAGCTACGTTTATAAAAAATTCATTAAATTTCTGACATATGATTCTTGGGTCTTGTATTAATTTCCCATCTATGTTTAGGCTTATGTTTTGATGCGGCTTTTTGTTTTCCCTACACTCATTAATTAGGTTCCAAGTTGTTCTGCTAGGGTTATTTGACTGATTTATTTGTTCTCTATAAGTGGCTATCCTTGCATTTAGAAGACTGTTTATATACTCTTGTTTGGCATCTTTGTATTTACTTTTATAATGGTCTGAGAGAGTGCTTTTATATAGGGCATGCATGTTTTTCATTTTTTCTTTGGATTTAACTACTTCAAATGGCAGTTTAACTCTTTTCTTCCTGGCTTTATTTACTCTAACTTTTTTGAGTGGACATGTAGCTTCAAAATGAATCCTAAACTTATTATAAAATTCATTCCATTTATCATTAACATTAGTTTTTTCAAAAACGTTTTCCCAATTTTCAGCAGTTAGGATATTTACAAGATTATTTATATTTTCTTCAGTTACGCTTCTGCGGACCATGATTTCTTCAGTGATTCTATCACAACATGCAATATCAAAGTGTGCCAGCTGAGCATAATGATCAGAAATATGAACATTTACTACATTAGTTGATATTTCTTGTATATTAGATGCTATGTGGTCGATAATAGATGAGCTGTTAGCCGTTACTCTTGTTGGTTCCTTAATTAAATCTCTAATGTTGTATGAATTAAATACTTCTTTTAACGCTATGTAGATGGTATCAGAGAGATCTAAATTTATATTAAAGTCCCCAGCTAAGATAATTTTTGTACATTTTTTAACAAATTTACTTAACATAACTTCCAAATGTGAAATAAAATCTTTGGCAGAACCTGAAGGAGACCTATATATTCCAAAAATTAACACATTTCCCTTATCTGTCCTTACCTTGATCCCTGTTACTTCAAAAACTTTCTCTATACAATAGTTTTCTAAATTAAGTTTGGTGGCACATATGTCATTTTTTGTAAAAATTACAACTCCGCCCCCTTTGTGCATAGATCTGCTGTATCTATTAGCAAGTTTATAGTTGTCAATGTTATAAATTTCATCACTACTGAGCCCATGTTCCGTTATTACACAGATATCTGCATTTGTATCCTTAAATAATACACTCATTGGCAACAGCTTGGAACGGAGATACTGAATATTCAGGTGTAGGATACTGAATATATCACTAAAGTTGCCGTATTGTCCAGTAAATGACGATGGCTGAAATCCTTCTGTTGGTATCACTGATTGTGACGGTAAACTAGCATCCACCCCATTCGAAATTAGTTTCCCTTTTTTGCGTAGGATATTACCTCATTAAGCAGATTTCCAAACGCAAATGAACCTCTACGATTCAAATGAACTCCATCCCAGCCAAAGTGTCGGTTATTTATCCAAAAGTTACCATCAACAAATGTGCAGTTCTTCACTTTACACAACCAGTTCAGCTCACTGTTAATTCTAGCTATGCGTTTTGCACTAGTATCATGTCGCCGTAATACACCACTTACGATTACTTTTGTGCGTGGAATTTCACGTTGGATATGTTGTACTATGTCCATACAATCCCCCATTATTTCTTCGGCATAAACACCCCTGGCGATGTTGTTGGTCCCCACGTGTACAACCATGACTTCCGGGTCCAGTTTCTTCAAATCCATCTGTTCGATTTTATGTCGTAGTTCAGCAGCTCGAATCCCAGGAAAGCATTGAACACTATGTCCCTTTTCCTTGCACACATCACTAGCGAATTTAAGCATTGAGTCCCCAACTACTAGAGCACCAATCTTCCTTTCTTCTATTCGTCGTGTGTCACATCGTAGATCATGCGAAGATTTATCCACGGGATCTGGCATTTCCGCAGCATCAGGGTACAAATTTAGGACGTCGTATCTGTTCCTCCCGATGGTGTTACAGTTTCCTTTACTGTTCTTCATCACTCTGGGTCCGTTAAGTAGTCTTTTTTGTTTAAAATTCTTCGAAGCCCGTACTTTGGTAAATCCATCTTCTTCTTCTTCACAAGTGTTTGGGTTCCTTTCCGCAATTTCCTTAAGCTGAATTAGCTGTTTTTTTAAATCTTCGTTTTCTGTTCGTAGCTCTATCACTTCACTTTGCACCTTTTTGAAGTCTGCATAAAGCATATCAATGATGTGTTGGAGTGACGCTATCCTTTCGCGATCCTGGCGTTCCTCTGGTTTCCCGCGCAGAGATGGAGCTGCATTTCGGGTTTCTTCATATTTCCTCGTTTTTATGTATGATATTGCCTTACCTTCATCAACTAAGTAACTAAGTAACATCTTCAAGAATTAATAAATATGTAAAATATGAAGCTATTAACAGTGAAGCAAACAAATATATACAAATTTAACAATTTGTAACTTAAAACTTTTACCTATCTTATAAGAAAGGTAGCAGAACAGTTTTGTTCATTTAACCATGAAATAAATCCAGTAGTTACATTATTAAAACAATTAAATGGTCCGATAGTTAATGGTTTGGGAAAAGCTATTTATTTTAAAAAACAAACATCACATAATGAATTTTGAAATACGGGCAGTCGATTCAGTTTTTAAATTTGTTTTATTTTGTGATTTTGGTAGTACTAACAAGAACATATCAACATCTAGCGTTCTTAACAATGGCGACAGCTTTGTTGTTTCCAGCTGAAGATGTGTAAAAGTTTTACATGAAATCGCGATCCCGGACAATTTAAAAGAAAATTATCATTACTTATAAGTCAAGTTTTAAGTTACAAATTGTTATATTTGTATATCTTCAAGAATTATTTGCCCGCCTCAGTAGCGTGGTGGTAGCGTGTCTGCCTCATGTTCAAGAGGTCCCGAGTTTGAATCTTGGTGCGGGTGAGTTACCTTGATAGGCTTATATTGGGTTTTCCCTTATCCTGAAAGGCGAATGTCGGGTAACTCTAAACTCTATGGACCCTGGGCTCATTTGAACACCATTTCACCCATTCCATTCATCGTCTGATATGACTTATGTTGGAGGACATAAATTACAAAAAAAAAAAAATTACTGTATAATTGTATTACTTATGCAATACAATACAGAAACTATAAATTTTCAAGTGCCATCTTTCAGGATTTTAGTAATAATCTAAGGAATAAAACCTTTCAGATACAGCTTTGAGTATTATTAAATGTTTGGAATAATTTATTGCATAATATTCCAGGAACTACAGTCCATTCTGAACCAGACTTCCCTCTGATTTAAATAAAAGCATGTGCATCAGCTTATCACACTCTAAGCCCCATTCTCTTATGTCATTGTAAATAGTTCCTTAGAAATGTTATTGTATCATAAAATATTGGGAAGGTATAGAAGTGCATATTTTATATGTTTTATATACGAGAAATGCAGCAGTGTATTTCCCAAGATATCATCTGAGTACCAGATAAACACTTTGCATAATATAGGAAATATGATAAGCAAACAGTCATTCATAATATGCTAGCATAAGCATTGCTAAACCCATGTCAAATCTTGTGATTAGTCGATTAGTGTTTGAATTCTAAAGCAGAGCAAGGTATGTGTAGTGTGAATACAAACTGTTTAAATATAAAACTGGGAAACTGTTAAAAAGAGGTGGAAAAGGAGTAACACTTAATGTATTTGACTCACTATTAGAAAAATATCTAAGGTTTGCAGTGGTGCATGTTATGAAAATATCATCCAAGTTTACAGGCAGTTCAGCCATAATTGTAACAAAAACGTGCAGGAAATATATACTTACAGACTAATTCCTATGCAGCAGTTGAGTCATCAGTAGATTTGGATTTGGATGTTGCCTAAGAATTGTGATTAATGTAAGTAAATATTCTTTTCCGCATGCTTAGAACATTACTACATCATATTACACTTTGAACTTGATTTTCATGCAGGTTGCCTTTTTGTGGATAAAACAGTGTTCAGCTATAAGTTATAAGTAACATACATGTGCACAAGGAAAAGGCAGCTGACTACTTTCGCTTGGGTGATACATAGAGATGGTTTGCAGTAATAGGTACTCTGGCTTGGAATACTGTATACTCATCACAAGAAGGCAAAGGACGAATGAAAGGGAGAGGGGTTTGAACTTTTTATCTGCTCTGGTAGTGGATCTGTTTACTAGGAAATGAGTGTGTGAGAGTGCATATGAGTCACCCATGCTGCCAGATCTAATGCTTGTTGCAGTAACTGTAGTGATAAGTATTCATGGGTGAGTAATGTGACAACACTTGCATATTTTAAACGAATCTAGCATCCTTCTCATACTGGGAAGAGGAGTATAAACACTGTGGAGACAGCAAAAGTGATTACGTTACACATTCCTCTAGCTTGCCTTCTTGTGTTGGGTACACAGTGCATTAGTTTGTAATATGGCATTAAAAACACAACTCATTACAAGTTATTACATGACAATGAATGAGAGACATTCTGGTTTGGAATAGTCTGTAGTTTGCAATATGGCTTAAAAACATAATACAAGTTGTTACATGAAATAATTTGATACTGTTGAGCAAATTAAAAGTATTAATGCCCACAACACTATTGAATCTCGTTTGCTAGAATTATTAATGTTCATTTTATTTTATTCAAAATACCCAGTAGAGAGCAATGTAAATGTGAGAGTACAAAAACTAAATTATTAGTGCTCATTTCTTCCATCAAGTATTAAATACTCACTTATACATTGGAATGATGCAACTGATAGAAATATACAGGCAAACTGTGGTAGCAGTAAATAATTTGAACATTAAATGCATGCTCAGTTTCATTGCAGAATATATTTGGAGTAACAAATGCTCTGCTTGTATGCTGAGATTGATGTCTTAAAAGTTTTAAGAGCCTGCACTGCATCAATATAAATAAAACATTAATCCCTAGTTAACCTAAGCAGTATATTTATTTAGAGTAAAAATATCAACATTTAATCATGGCTAAGAAATGAATGGCACCTGCATTTTCTGGAGCAATGTTAAGTAGTCAATAACTTAAAATGTGTCTGTGTATTACAAACAGATAGTTGAAATTATACAAGGTGTTAAGGATATGAGAGCGTAGATTTCACATGTTGGAATATTCAAATAATGTCTAATAACTTCATCTGTCTTGAAACCTAAAGGAGATAATTGAACATTATTGAATACATTATTTGCAAAATATAGCAACAGAGTAGGATTTCAGTGCTGAATGTTTTGGTTTGTGGCCAGACATGCATTCACACCTGCAGTGGTTGAAAGTCTAATCTATTATGCATTTCAAATGGGAAGGTGTTTGTCATTGAGCGCTACTTGGTGAGCAACCAATCGGAGTCTTGTGGTGTTGTCGTATTTCATTCCCCCTAAATGGTGTGCGACGAGTGGCAAACTAATCAATTTCTAATAAATACTATTCACGCTAAGACAAAAATTCAGATTTTGCAGAAACTGATCCATGAGGAAGGAGAGAGTAATGTATTTAACATAACCGTAAAAATCCCATATTTTAAGCTCAAATAGTTTTCCTAATACAAATAAATATATAAAGTAGATACCATTATATTATAACAATGCATTGCGACGTAAGCACTGTAATGAATATCATTATTGGTTGGCATGTATGTGTGAATGTATATTTGAAATTACTCAGAACTGAAACGTAAACATTTGACATGACGTGGTAAAAAAAAATATGTACTTTGAATAAGCCAAGGTGTTTGTTAAATTCGATGAGAGGAAACAATACACTTCTTGCTAGTCTGACAGAACGTGTCTGGTCACATTATATCTTTGTTTATGAATGGTTCGTAATCTCTATTTACTTTAGAGTTCAAAGCAGTATTATTCAGTTACTGTTCCATGAAAAAGTGTATCAGCTGGATCAATGAGACACGATCCACCTTCTACCCCTTACTACTGCTAGAACAATCCAATTGAGTTAATGTGGGCTCAAATTATGTTGTAAACTGAAATAATATTTTTAAACTGACTGACATTGAACAACTTATTCACGAAGAAATTGACAAGGAACACAACAAGATTGGGAAAACTACGTGAGACATCAGATAAACTACAAGAAGACTACTTTTGGAAAGAAATAGCATGTACCAAGATTTTGGAACCTATCATAAATTTGCATTACTCAGACGTTGAAGATAATGACAATGATGAATTATCTCTTAACGTAAGTAACATTCACAGCTATACAGATGCACTGCTGGTATTTTCGTTGGATTAGAAAAATAAGTAATTCATAAACTATAATTAACTTTAAACTAACTATTTAAAACATTTGCATAATATATGAATATCCATGATGCAATTGTGATTTCAACAACTGCATTATTATAAAACTTTGAAAAATTCAGTTTGCGTTCCGTTACGTCTAGCACCACGAACAGTTGTAAGTGTGCGAGAGAGAGAGAGAGAGAGAGAGAGAGAGAGAGAGAGAGAGAGAGAGAGAGAGAGAGAGAGAGAGAGAGAGAGAGAGAGAGAGAGAGAGAGAGAGAGAGAGAGAGAGAGAGAGAGAGAGAGAGAGAGAGAGAATAAAAAGAGTGGGGATAATGCGGTGGCAACGGTGAAGGCTCTAACACATCTGATTGGCTACAGGCAAGAACTCTTCCCATTTGAAACGCATAATAGGCTTGAAATCTGGTTTGCCACCTGCTTGAGTTTCTTATCAGCTTCTGCCAGTAACAAGGGGTAGGGTGGTTTTTCTTTTAAGCTCCATGAGACCTAAACTAGAACTACATTGGAGGCTATGCATAAGGTGTAATCTGATCAAAGATAGTGAATTTAAATGTTAATTATGGAAATACCTCATATATGTAGGTATATCATTTATAATTAAAGCAAACCCACAAATTTGCGTAAGTAGAAATTTATTAATGGTTAATAACTGCAACATCAACAAAATGTCTATTTACAGTAGGCGCTCAAAATATGTTCCGTTAGATCCTATGCAGGCATCACTTCTTCTTAACCAATTTTGTCCTAACCTTACTAGAACTAATGCATTCTGTGTTATCTATAGGGCTGCTTCAAATAACACGTGCAAAGATAATCAATGGAGCAACCTTGTCATAATACGCCTTACTCTTCTAATGTCCCCAGAAATAATTTATTTATTTTTATTTATTTGTCAATAGACTGCAAAGCAATTTCTGATATTGCCAATTACAATCTAAAAGTTTACAATTATAGGATATAGAGCAAAATATAAACAGTATAAAAACATATTTTCAGATCATCAACTTTGTACAAACATTTATCCATTAAAAAGTATTTTAATTTGTTTTGAAATTGCTTCGCACCATTTAATGCTTTAATTGATGTTGGCAGTCTATTAAATAAAATCTGTCCCATTATAAAAACATCTCTATCAGTAGATCGTTTAGAAGTACAGTCTCTAAAATAGTCATTGTTGCATCTGGTATTATAATTGTGTACATCAGCAGTCTTCAAATTTACCTTACTTACAACAAAAAGAATTGCTTTATATACATGTAGTGAGTATAGAGTGAACATTTTATTTTGTGTGAAAATATCTACACAAGAATCAGTATTTTTTAAGTTAAAAATTATCCTAATATACCCTGTCTGTAGAATGAATACTCTGTCCAGATGTACTCTGGACAATGAATACTCTGTCTCAATCTAAAGGATTGAGATCTGGAGATCTTCAATGCCGAGGTACCACCTATTGATCAGTCAGAAAAGGTGTAATTTAAATGTTGTCAAACAACTGTATTGATGTGGGGGGGGGGGGGGGGGGCCCTCCTCATCTTGTATGAACCACATGTTTTGGTTATGTGAAGAGGTATGTCCTCCAAAGAGAGGACAGATTATTTCAATCAATCGTGTGGGTAATATAAAAGAGCCTATTAACTTATCTGCAGTTAATCTAGTCCAGATGTTAAGTGAAAGCTTTTCGCACTGTGTGAGGTGTTTGAAAGTTCCATGTATACTGATTATAAAAATTCAACATACCATTAAGTGTGAAACATGCTTCATCAGTCACTAGCATATGTGACAAAAAAATTAGGATTGTGTGCACACTACTCCTTCAGCCATTGACAGAATGCTGCTCTGGGCAGATAATCATTCACTCCGAGGTGCTGTATATGGGTGCAGTATTTGTACTGTTAATGTTCTATGAACCAATTAGACACACCAAAAGTACATACTTAATGTATTTACTTTAGGATTCTCTTCCACCAGCTGCAAAATTGCTTTCCATTGCACTTCATGTGTATTGCAGTCAGCTTTTCCATAAGCAAGAAGCATATCTAAATACTCATTTGTTAAAAATTACCTTAGTTTTGAATGCATTTAATCAATCTAAAGCACTGACAGAACCTACAGTTGTGCAAGTTATAATAGCAGGTAGTTTCACGGTTAACATTTTGACCTTCTGCTCTATGCACACGTTAATGTTGCACGGTTGCCAACCATATGCCCACAACTTTATTCCAATAGATATGCTGGAATGCAGTTCTTTTGTATCATTTTGCTGCTAAACAAACCATTTTAGTATCATTTAATAAAGAAACAAATAACTCTTGTTTTGTAAACCTACCTCACTATTCTAATTTCAGAACTAAATGATAAAGGAGTGTAAGACCTAAAACTTTCATAGTGATTGTTATTAATTAAAGCTTCATAGGTGATCAGCTATGTCAGAGTAACTAAATTAGAGCTTTTGGCCATTCCAAGCTCCATGGCCTTCTTCAGGAACTGAATGAAAAATACTGGCCGACCATATATGTACTGATTTGAATCTGATGTTGGTTACTTTGACATGCCTGATAACCCATGAAGCTTCAATTGATAAAGGAGTGGTTACATATTTGCAATCAATCTTTTGACAAATTATATTTTGTATTTATACAACTATGCACCATAGAGGAAAATGGTACAGGAACCTATATTTCAGCTTAACATCAAGAAGTTGCCATTGAAGTCTGTGCACTCATACTCCTAATACCTTGTGCACTTTTTAAAAGGGAAGAACATCTGCTTTTATTATCACATGTGACATTAATTATCTGTTTATTAAACTTATTTTGCATACAAAGAAAAGTTTTCTCTACCAATGAAAAGGTTAAAATATGTATAAAAGGGTTGGAATTTATTTAAAAGAAAGTGTTATCCATTAGTAGCTCACATAAGTTTATGTGGGCTGCAAAATTTAGGTATAATTGTCTATTAGAGTGCAGATTTAGTTTTATATGAATAATAATGTGTGAAGCAAATGAGATTGCTGTACGTTGTAGACACATGTATTGAGAATTTGAAGATGAAGCACCTTTGTTACATTTCTAAGAATTTTGTTCATTGTTTTCATAGTCTGTGGTTTTAAACATTAAAATTTGCTTCCAAAGATAGCAAGGTAGATTGCTTACAAAAGCTTCACTGTCTGTGGAATTCACTAACATTGTATATTTTAAAAAATTTACTTATCATTTGTTGCAGTTAGTGTTTGTTGTCCTCTGTGTGTTTTTGTACTCCATTTTGAAAATAGAATCTAAGTAAGCCAAATATGAAATTGCTTTGCAGTTTAAGAAGAAAATGAACTGTTCTTGCAAGCAGGCACCTTTTAAACCCACAGATCTCAAAATGTAGTGAGATTTTATTTTGGAAAAGAACCCATATTATTCAGAATGCACTTGGTAATGTAAGTAGGTACTTTGATAAGTAAAAATGTGCATTTTGAAAGCATCTTATTCCAAGTACAGAGAATTGCAAAGCACCAAAATTATGTTTTTAGATTTTGATGAAATGGTAATGCATTTGAACTGTATTTTATTCTACTTAGAAATGTAAACATTTGGTTTGTTTATAGTATTTATATGTTTTTATTTCTGAACTAAAAGAAAAGTATAGTATACTGTATGTTTAATACTTTAAATTCAATGTAACAATTTTTCTGTTATGTATAGTGGAAGTGGAATATGATGTATTTTATTCTTTTAGAAAAATTGGTGGCTAGAATTGTGAGTTATATTTATAGAAATCTTCATACTGCTGTTTTCACATAGCATGGTGCCTATTTTAAATTACATCAGATTGTAATTTTAGATAACATGTTCTACAATTCCCCCCTGCCCCCTATGCCCGCCTCGGTAGCGCAGATGGTAGCGTGTCTACCTCACATTCAAGAGGTCCCGAGTTCGAATCTCGATCAGGGTGAGCTATCTGAATAAGGTTTTTTCCAGGGTTTTCCCTTATCTTTAAAGACGAATTTCGGGTAGCTCTAAGCTCCATGGACCCTGGACACATTTGAGCATCATTTTACCCATCTCATTCACCGTCCGATATGACTTAACGTTGGTGGACGTAAAATTACAACAACCCCCCCCCCCCCCTTGAAAAGAAAGTTTTAGTGAACATAAGTACTTCCTGATACTTTTTCTGGGTAATGTTCCTTGTTCATAAATTATGAAGTTTATTTAAAAATTAAAAATGTCCACATGTCTTTTAAGACATGCCATGAATTTTTGAGAAGTTTCAATGTAATTTACAGTGGTTTTAAGTGACTGCAGTACTACTGCATGGAAAGTAGATTTGTCGCATGATGTAAAAGACATATCTCTTAGCATATTGTAAACTTTATTGATCATTAAGCAGAGGTTTAATAACATTTAGATAACACAATTATCAGAAGACTGAAGAATTGCACTAATTTATTGTTGTTTAGGAATGGAAATAGAATTGGAAACTTTTTAGAAATTAGATTATATAAAGAACTCAAGGTATCACATATTCATGTAAAACAGTGGCTAAAACACGATATACACTTTAGAAATCACACTCATGCTTTTGATGTGCTTTTAAAGTTGTTTAGGTTACAGACAAAAAAATGCCATAATCCATTAATGAGCATCCCGTTATAGACATTTCACCATACATTTAATTGCATGAAACCAAATATATATGAAAAATAATTGAAGTTTTCAAAGTATGAAAGCAGTTGAATGAATATGGTAATTCATATATCAATTTAAAGTGAAAGAAAAAATATATTGAAATAAAGGCATTACTGCATTAAGATTGTAGAACATATAAATAATCTTCAGAGCCATTATTATTGTTAAGAAACTAAATAAGAAAATAATGCAGTACTTTCACGTTGAAAATAAATTACACTTCAATACAGAAAATTCAGATGTAAAATTAATAAACGAAAAATTTATAGAACAATTAAGAAAGCTTGATGTGATATTGAAATGGATTAAAGATTGGAATAAAAGCACCAAGAGGAGTATCTAAATTTGACATATTTTGGAGCATAAAATGCACATTGCCGGAATTAGTATAATTGAGCTTTTATTTATGCAAACTCTTTAAATGCCATGACTCTCAGATCCAATTCTTATTGGGTTTAATTTTGTTCAGAAGCCTCCTTATCAGCCTTGAGGTTCTTTTACGTGCCATAAATCTACAACATGGAACTACCAGCTTTACTTTCCTTCCAAAGGAAGGCATATTAAGAACTTTTATCCTTGAAAAAAATCCATTACTCTCTGCTGGGTTTGAACCTGTGACCTTGGGAACCAGAGACTTGCATAATATCCTTAGAACATGGATGACAACAGAAATCAGTGATGTTAACATTTTGTGTATACTGAATTTTAGACTGCTGATTGAAGACTGCAGTGGATATGCTGTTGGATGCTAAGGGAATCAAAAATGCAATAAGCAGAACTGGAATAAGCAGATTAAATGAAAAGGCTACATATTGAAAGAAATTTCTAAATATATTCAAATTGTAACTGACATGACAGTCTTGGGAAAAATGCTACCTTTCAAACCATTAATAGATTAAAAGGCCAGATATGCCTACTTGTAGCATATGTTACAAAGACAAAGGAAAGGTAATATTAGTAAAGAAGTTACTGCATTAAAACTAAGAAAGAGAAAGAGACATTCATATGGAATTTGAACAGTAAGTTGCCCCAGGATTTTTCTGGTTTATTGAAGTATGACATTAGCTACACTAACCCCATTTCAATTGGTTATCATGAACACAGTCTTGAAGCTGCCCAAAACAAGCCTCACCAATGTCCAGTTAAATACATGCTTTGTTCTGTACTTTGATAATTATTACTTTGCATTCTTCAAAATTTATTCATTCAGCTTTGAGAAAATCCCAGTAAAAATGCTACTATGTTTGAGTAACTATTTGTTATGCTCATATGTCAAAGTATGAATAGATGTGCATAAAAAAGATAATTGGTCTTTTGCTGTATGTTGAGGCATATAATAAATTTCATTACACATTTGGGAAGTTAAAGGATATTCATTAAACATGAGTACTGCTGCTATTAAGTTAGAAGTAGGTAGCTAAATTGAATGCTCAAATCCAAGTTTTCAGAGGTGCAAGAAGTAACATAAAGAAACATTAGTAATACCATTAATTGATTTAAAACAAAGAATAGTGTATAATATCCTATTCAAGTTATTGAATGACTGAAGTATACTGTAGTTTATTATAGTAGTAGTATACCCTCAATATTACAGTTTTTACAAGACAGCCTCTAAAATCATGAGTTGGTGGAATAATGTTACTTAATGGGAAGTACATTAGTAACTCAGTTTTTAACATATCAGTATTTTTTAATGTTCTATAATGACATAGGTAATGCTTAAGTTGTAAAATGGAATGACGCTGAGTACCAATTTAGTTTTTCTGTCTTGTAACATCATAGTTTTCTAAACTACTTTGCATGAGCAGCAAATATAACTTAACTAATATTAGCTTCCATGTTATATAAATAATGCAACTAATATTGGATTTTTTTTAAAAGTACTTATTAAAAATAATGCTTGCTTTTGATAAGCTAGTTTTTAGAGGAAGTTCTGCTGTTCCAAATGGAAAATCATTTCAATTAATTCCAGAATGAAGTGCAATGCATTATATGTGTGCAATATATTTCTGTCAACATTTGAGGCAGTTTATTGCATTTTATGACTCGCTTAAGGATGTGTAGCTTAACCAGCTTCACTAATCTTTCTTGCTATACAACATATTTTACAGGCATGTTAACTGCATACTCAGCTATGTTCAACTACCACAAATGTTGTTTACTCTTGGCCTTGGATTTTTCTGTTGAACCACTAATGAATATGTAGAGTATGTTGTCCTTGGTAGGAATTTGAAAGTTAATTAAACGTACTTCTCGTTTGTTTATGAATATCTTCTCACAAATGCCTAGTCCTTTTTTATGTTAAAAGTGCTCTAAAAGATACTAAGTCTGTCAAACTTGTAGGTAAGTCAAAAGGAAATATTGGCACCCATCCTAAAGAATACCCAAGGCATACTGACTACAAATAGAAAAATCAGCATTATGAACACACTTTTGGAGCCAAACTGCAACATCCTAAAACATGTTTAGTTTAAAATATAACTGAAGATTGAGAGAAAATATAAAGAAACACAAAGCAGATTTAAAAAACTTGCAAGATCAGAAGCCAGCAAAGTTAAGTCAAAGCTGAGGAGACATTCTGTGAAAGATTTTATAGTAATAAAGGTCAGTTAAGCTGACTCAAATAATTTGTTTGTCAGAAATATATATTGCATATATATTGAGGTTTTTATAATGTCCTTTTAGACGTCTGTCTATTCCATCAATAATAAATAATAAGTAATCTTTCTTCCCTGTTTTCTCTTTTCAATATTCTAAGTTACTTAAGTATTACTTGAAATAAAAATGTTTCACTTACTGTTCTTATACATGGCATTATTATCTATAAACTTTAGTTGTGGATCTTGGTGAGCTCAGTGTTTGTTTGAAGCAATGCAGATACTTTTAGTTTTTTTATCTTTAGTTTACACTTATGTAGAAAGGAAGGAAGCTGACTTTTGTTAATTGCTTTGTGTGTGTGAATATATTCAGATGGTACCATTTTTTAGTCATGGGGAGGATTCTTGCTAAGCTGCTTATGTAAGGAAAGATGTTGAGAAGGCCACACCCCAAATTTCTTAATTCTCATTAAATGAAATGCACTGGGTGCTTGTGAAAATTATATTTTTGTGTCTTGTGGCAAGCTCTTCTGTTAAAGCAGGTGATTTTGGCGAGTTCATTTATTGGTTAAGTCTGAAAATCAATTATATTTTGTTAGCTTTTAAGAAAAAAGATGTTAAGTACATTTCCTAGTAGGTAATGAGAGTTTTTGCTGTAAAAGAACTTCTAAAATCAAGTTACAGATTCTCATCTGTTATGTGCTAAAGATGATCAGAAGATTAATAAGCAAACTAGAAAATATAGGTAGATACAAATTATAGGTTTTCAGTATGAAACTTGCTCTGCTAAGGCATAAAATGTTGATCTGTGACCCAAATAAGTTTGTTTGGAAGGGAAAATATCTGCATTATTACGAAAATGTTAGAGAAATTAAAGCATCTCATCAGTAAAATGGAAGGAAGGTTTTTGACTGATATTTTCAGAGTGTTTCTTTAGCTTTTATATTTAAGTGCCAGAACGAGGCCATTTACATTGTATGTTGCTTTGTATATAACTTTTATACTAGTAGAGGACATAATTGGATATGGGATTTAGGGATATTATTATGGTAATTATAAAGATTAATGACCAAATGAAAGTTTAGCCATGTGTTAAAAAGCACAAAAAGATAGGATTTTATGTTGGTCATCAAAGCACATGATTAAAAAAAGGCAGTAATAATAATAATGAATAAAACAGATTATTAATGCCTAAGTAAAGCAGAAAGAGTGAGTATTATACTTGAAGCATTTTTATATCAGCATATATGAAGTAGAGAAAGCAGGACTGTATGTTTCAGATTTAAATGAATTTTTACACTAAGAGAGTTTGTGTCTCATTAACATTTTTTCTTTCCTCTTTTCATTTGCAGATTTATTCCTGCAGTTAAATGTTATCTGAAAGTATTTCTATTTACTGTAATGTCTTGAACAAAATATTTCAGTTTTAATGCAAATGACTTCAGAGTTGTGAAATAAAGTTCTACTATGGCTTTCTTGTTGACATACAAAGGGTAAAAGTATATGGGCAAATTTGTAACTAATAATAATAATAATAATAATAATAATAATAATAATAATAATAATAATAATAATAATAATTAATAATAATAATAATTAATAAACCAGAATGACAAAACAGAACGGTTACTGCTAATAGTTCTTACGGCAGCAAGATATGTTGTATACAGGTCATACTCACTGTAATAATCTTTTCTACATAACACTGCTTAACTAATGGTTAAACTATTGAAGCACAAGAAGCAGCATAATAAAATTCTAAGCGAAGTGAAGTGCTCACAGTTTCATATAGTTGCATATAATTTGAAAAATGTGAAGAAAAGTATCTCTTTGTAATCAAGTTATGTTCAATTTACAATGCCCAGAGCTTTTTTGAAGTGTTCAGATGTATTAGTTTATAAGCTTCATGTAGACAGTATGGGAAAAAAACCATTTCCTTAAAAAAGACAAGGATATTAATTTGTATATGCATGTATGATTTTGGCTTAAGGTGCTTTAGAGCTGGAATAACAGGATAATCCATTTATTTAAAAATGTAGTATTGGAGGCATGCAGTTATATGGTGATTTTATATTTGTTGTACGTATTTTGTGTAGCTGGTATTGCCATAAGCTTTTGTATATGTTCATAAATGTTAATTTTAAATAGATTTATATGAGAGATGCTGAAGAAAGCAAACCTGTTTATATCCTGGAAAATGTTTTTCTGAGTTTGAAACCTAGAAATAGTTGAAGACAAATTGCTTGATTGCTGTCTAACAAATGAAAGGACAGACTGAGCTACCATATAAAATAACAATTTCGTGGTTTCAACATTATTTTGTGATATGGATGTTTTTTCTTGATACACTAATCTCATTCAAAGGAGTTACCTGTATGAAAATAACTACTTATGAATTTATTAATATAGTGGATTATACATTCCATGCAATTAAGATTTAGCATTATTTTGTGGGGCATCAGTTTGTTAATAATGCACTTTTTAAAGCATTCCTTGGGAAAGAAATGTGACAAAAAATGATGTAAAGATTTATATTTTCATTTGATATATTACATGTTGAAAAGCTATGGACATTAAATTTAAAGATGAGTCAATTAATGGCACTAAACAACACTTAGCATCATTAATCAACTCATCTTTAAATTTAATTTATTACAACGTTGTTTTCAGCACTTCTATGAAAGGAAATTATAGCTAAGTACATGTTCATTCTTTTCTGCCATTTGACAAAAACTGGTTTTAAAAGAGAGCATTATTTGTGAAATATTTTGGGAAGTAATGATTATTACTTTTAAAAACTTTTTTCTTATGACTATTTCTATCTGTTTGAACTTGAATATGCCTGAAAATAAGGTATATATATATATATATACAAGGCATGTTTTTTTAAGTCAGTACCGTTTTGGAATTAAAAAAAGACGTGCATAGATATCGCAATAATTTTATTTTTACATGAAAGCCTGTATCTTAATCTACTTTTCTACATAATTTCCGTGAATATTGAGGCACTTGTCATAACATGGCACCAGTTTTTGAATACCCTCCTCATAAAATTCTGCCGCCTGATGTGTTAACCACTGTATCACAACTGTTTTGACTTCGTTATTGTCTTGAAGACGTTGACCGCCCAGATGTTTCTTCAAGTGCAGGAGCAAATGGTAGTCGCTGGGCGCCAGATCAGGGCTGTATGGAGGATGATCTAGAGTTTCCCATTGAAAAGATTTGATGAGATCTTTGGTCTGATTAGCCACATGTGGACGAGCATTGTCATGCAGCAAAACAATACCCTTACTCAACTTGCCACGTCTTTTGTTCTGGACTGCATGGCGCAGATTGTTCAATGTCTCACAATAAGACACTGCACTGCAAATGGTAGCCGCTGGGCGCCAGATCAAGGCTGTATGGAGGATGATCTAGAGTTTCCCATTGAAAAGATTTGATGTGATCTTTGGTCTGATTAGCCACATGTGGACGAGCATTGTCATGCAGCAAAACAATACCCTTACTCAACTTGCCACGTCTTTTGTTCTGGACTGCATGGTGCAGATTGTTCAATGTCTCACAATAAGACGCTGCACTGATTGTGTCATTACGAGGCAGAAACTCCACTAGCAATACTCCTTTTCTGTCCCAAAAAAACTGTGCACATGATTTTCCGGGCAGAAATTGTTTGCTTACACTTCACTTTTGTGGGTGATGATGAATGTCGCCATTCCATGGATTGTTTCGATTCTGGTGTGACGTTGGCCACTCATGTTTCGTCACCAGTAACAATTTGGTCTAAAAAAAAATCTTCACTTTCATTGTGTTACCGGTCAAGGAAAGTCAATGCACTGCCTAAACGTTGCGTTTTGTGCAAATCCGGCAACATTTTCGGAACCCAACGTGAACATAATTTCCGGTACTTCAAGTTCTCGGTCACAATGCTATACAAAACACTACGAGAATATTGAGGAAAATAGTCGCACAATGATGACATTGTAAAGCGTCTGTTTTCTGTCACATTTTCGTCCACTTTCTGCACCAAATCTTCAGTAACGACCAAAGGACACCTACTCCGTTCTTCGGCCGCGCCGTGGCTCAGTGGTTAGACCGCTTGGCTCTCACCAAGGCGGCCCGGGTTCGATCCCAGGCGACCGCAAAGTGAGATTTGTGGTGGACAACACGGCGCTGGGGCGGGTTTTCTCCGGGATCTCCGGTTTCCCCCGCCATCTCATTCCACCGGTGTTCCATCTTCATCTCATGTATCATCAGTGTCATCGCCTGCGGTGCCGTATGTAGTAAAAGCGGGCGTTAAACACTACACATTTCATTTACTCCGTTCTTCATCATGCACATTTGTGTGGCCATCTTTAAATGCTCTCACCCATTTCCTTACCATTCCATCAACGTAAACTTCACAGATCTCACGATGAATATCGATCGGCTTTACGCCTTTAGCACTAAGAAATCGTATAACAGCCTGTACTTCACAATCGGCGGGACTCACGATTGTCGGAGGCATCTTAAACACACAGTAACCAACGTATACAATGAAGAATCAGACTGTAATGGCGTCAGTGCGTAGACAAGGTAACCAGCGCGCATGCGCGGTATGCCGACCGTAGCGCTGCGGTGGCGGAATCGCAAAACGGCACTGACTTAAAAAACATGCCTCGTATCTGAAGAAAGCTTATTTCACCTTTTTGTTAGCATTTTAGCATAAAGTATTTTTCATTCAGATATGGCATTTAATTATACTTAAATGTTTAATTATACTAAAATGTTTAATTAATGGCTACTGCATAATTCTAATAAAAAAGCAAATAGTGGATAAAATAAGTGTACCATATTTTTGAATGGTGTGTCTTTACTATTTTAGAAAAGATCATCCAATTTTTTAAGTTCCTGAAATATTTAAAATACAGCTATTGTTGGAACACCATTGGTGTGACTAAGAAAAACAATAGCTTAGCTTTTAATATTTAAATGATGATGAAAACAATATAATATACTTTTATTATATTGAATCATAGGTACATTGAGTAGATTTGTGCTGTTGTAAGATGCACTATGTTTAAAATACATGCAGAAACAAACACTTCTTTTGAACAAGTACACATAGTGATGTACCTTTTTACCAAAACTTTGTAGCCTCTCAGAAAAACAGGGATTTGTATTTTGGATAAATCTGTATATGCCCAGAACTTTTTGTCACATTTCAGCTGTTGATGTAAGTTATTTGTGGTACTTGTGAAATGGTTGCATAGAATATTTTGATTCTGCTGAAGAAAGTAGAAGAGAATGGTGATTGTGCTACTAGTCAGGGATATATTTACCAGCTTATATCTTATTCATTTTCCTAAACTGTACAAGAGAAACAATCACTGCTGCATTTGTTTTAACTGAAAATTTTATTAAAACAGTTATATGTATTTGAAAATTTATTGTTATATATGCATGCAAATTAGAGTAATATGATTAAATGTTTATACTACTAATAAATATGTTAGCCAAAATATTGCTGTACTTGAGGAAGAGATAAAATATTCTTAATATATTCATCTTGCACTTTTATTCCATATCTTCTTGGCAAACTGTTGTTGAAACCATGGTCATACATTGACTGTTTTCCTCCATCCCAGAACCCATTAACATTAGAAATGTATCAAAATTTTACTGTATTGGAACACCACAGTGAAGCGAAACATATATTAAATTATAGATGAGTTGTATTTTTTACACGTCAGCTTCACTTAAGTAACTATATTGAGGACATGTTTCACGAACTATTGTTCGTTTCATCAGCTCTATTGCGACTAAAGCTTGATCCGGTGGTGTGGGTAGTTCTGGAGTTGCTGCTGCCATCTGTTGATTTTGTGATGAATTTAAATGTAGGGTTGTGTTCTGGCGGAATTCATTAGTTGGCTTTTGTGCTTTTCTATGTATATTTTCTCCTAAATGTCGAGCTCCCTATGTTTTTGTACATATTTTAGTAATTTGGTGCTATCTTCAATCTCATAATTTTCAGACCAGAAATGAGCTGCTATTGCGGTCTTGTCAATATTTTTGTATCTTCGGTGCCTGAAATGTTCTTTCTTCGTAGTGCCTATATTTCTTTTTGTTGTACCTATATAAATTTTTTCATAGTCTTTACACTTTATCTTGTAAATGCCTGATTTTTCTTCTGATTTTATACTCTGTATTGTAGCTGTTAAGTAGGTTTTTAATGTTGTAATTGTTTTTGGTACCACTGTTATGTTATATTACTTGAATATTTTTTGGAACTTTTTTGTGGCCCAGGGATGGTATGCAAATTTAGCAAATCTAATTTCTTGCTTCATTTGTGTAAGAGCTGTTATGTGTTTTAATCTGTTTTGAAGTTTGAATATTTTTTTTTTTTTTTTTTTTTGTCTACAAGGCTTTTTCCATATCCATTTTTAATTGCAGTTTTTAAGACTTGATGGTATTCTTTGTGATATTCTTGCTGGCTGAGGGGTAGGATAACCAATCTGTGTGTGAGACTGTTGATGGTGGCATGTTTGTGTAGTATTGGGTTGAAACTCTTTGCTTTGATCCTATTATCTGTGTGTTTTGCTTTTCTGTGTATACCGTATTCCAGTTTTTCATTGCTTTTTAAGATTTTAAGGTCCAAGAAAGCTAGAGTACAGTCCTCTTCAGTTTCTACTGTGAATTGTATGCTGGGTTCTTTAAGTTTTCAAAGCATCATCTATCTGTTTGTAGTGTACTATTGCAAATATGTCATCTACATATCTGTACCATGTTTTAAAGATGTGAGGAAAGACTTTAGTTATAGGTGTTTCAAAAAACTAAAGCAGATAGATGAGCTTTGAAATTGCTCAACCTTCAAGAACCCAGCATACAATACACAGTAGAAATTAAAGAGGACTATACTATACCTTTTTTGGACCTTAAAATCTCAAAAAACAATGAAAAGCTGGAATTTGGTATACACAGAAAAGCAACACACATAGATAATTAGATCAAAGCAAAGAGTTTCAACTCAATACTACACAAACATGCCACCATCAACAGTCTCACACACAGATTAGTTAACCTACCTCTCAGCCAGCAATAATATCACAAAGAATACCACAAGTCTTAAAAACTGCAATTAAAAATGGATATGGAAAAAGCTTTGTAGACAAAAAAAAAAAAAAAAAAAAAAAAAAAAAAATTATTGAAACTTCAAAAAAGATTAAAATACATCACAGCTCTTTCACTAATGAAACAAGAAATTAGATTTGCTAAATTTACATACCACCCCTAGGCCACAAAAAAGTTCCAAAAATATTCAAGGAATATAACATAGCAGTGGCACTAAAAAGCAATTACAACATTAAAAACTTACTTAACAGCAACAATACAGATAGGATAAAACCGGAAGAAAAATCAGGCATTTACAAGAAGTGTAAAGACTGTGAAAAAATTTACATAGGACCGAAAGAAACATTAGCCACTAGGAAGAAAGAACATTTCAGGCATCTAAGATACAAAAATATTGATAAGTCCGCAATAGCAGCTCATTCTGATCTGAAAATCATAAGATTGAAGATATTACTAAAATGCGTACAAAAACATAGAGAGCTTGTCATCTGGGAGATTAAGGCAAAAATAATATATTGAAATAAATCCATTCACCTATTTTGAGCAGAAAGTTGAAAGTAATGCTTCTTAAAATACATGTGTTTAAAGATCACAGATGTAAAGAAAACTGTGAAAGCTGCTGGAAATTTAATTGTTCTTCCACACTAGCCTTGTATAGGCTAAGATTTGGATGGAGACAGACTGAAAAATTCAATGCCATGGCCTAGATTCAAACCATTGATATGGTCTCCATCTGGTTGCTCTGAGCCCTTGTGCTACAATGGCGAACATGCCAGCATGACATTAAATTCTCTAACTGACTCATATGTTTCCCAGTAAAGCACAAGACCCAGTAAACCATATACAATGAGATACCTTTTGTGGCGACTTACTATGCTGTAAGTACTTAAGTCTCAGGCCTTTTAGTTGAAAGACTGAAAAGTCGGCCATGGCATTGAATTTTCAGTCTGACTCTTATCTATCCAAATGTTAGCCTACACATAGCTAGTGTGGAAGAAGAATTAAATTTCCATAATTAACCTAATAGTGGTAACTATAAAGCCTGGGACTCAAGTACTTAAAGCATAGTAAGGCCCCACAAAAGATATGTATCTCATTGTATATGAGAACCGCTAGTGATTTACCAGGAAACATACATGTCAGTTGGAGAATTTGATGTCATGCTGGCATGTTGGCCATAGTAGCTCAATGGTTAAGAGCAACCGTGGTTCAAATCCCAGCCATGACATTGAATTCTTCAGTCTGACTATCTGTGAAAGCTGCATTTACCAATTTTTTCAAGAAAGGCTTCTCTGTTGCACTTCTGAAACATGCTGAACTGAAATAAGTAATTTGAATTTTTATTCTTGTGTTATGCTGTTCATGAGCAATTAAAAGCACTAATCTAAAAATACCAATCCTTTAGATACCTTACAAGTCTAGAAAGCAATTTTACTGAAGGATTGATCACTTATAATTTTATTCAACGTAGCATAAAGTTTATATTTGTATGCACTATAGTACTTTATGTGCTCCATGTTATGTTATAATTTACACTATTGAGTCAAGTTAATGAGGTGGGCCTAAACTCACAATTTGTGCAAATGTAGAGCATCAGCATGGAGCATCCAGATTCAAAAATTGATCGGAATGAATTGCCTTTGTAAGGATTTATCCAGTTTTACCTATTCTTAATATTAAATTACTTTAATATAAAATAATTAAATTTAATTATTAATATTAATTAATAATTAAATTATTATAAAATAATTAAGTGTTACGTAATTTGTATATATTTCAACCATTTTGTAATTTTTTTTACAAAAAGATCTTATATAATATAGCAACTGAAGTCTTTACATGAAAATCTTTACATAGGTAATGTGTTCAGTTTGCCCCTTTCCTACCACCATCCAAAATTTTAGAAATAGCAAAAAAAATCACCTGATTCTCAAGTGCACAATAACAATCCGCTCTGGCTAGCTTCTGCTTTTGTGCAGAAAGTTTTGTTTGCAGTTTTGTAATCAGAGTGTTCTTTTTGAAGCTGTGTATTTCTACTTCTACCTACAAATAATGGGATGTAAGAAGCTAAATTCTAAATAGAAGGTCTAGCTTCAACCCATTTTTACCGGTAACTCATGTAGCTGCTGATTTAAAGGTTTAAAGACAGGGTATATATGACCTAAAAATGGCAGGAGCACCTTTATCACGTGAACCACACCAGCATGAAAAATGGACTCAGGTGGTACAAGGAAGACTTCAGCAAGTACTAATGAATTAAAATGTGAAATAATAGCTAATCTATGAATTACAGTGGCAGATTTAAAGAAGAATCCTCTAGACTGCTCAACAGTGCAATCTGAATCATTGAACATCAGCTTCGAAAAGACTCAGGTTTATCAATTCAGCATGCTGTCAAGAAGCCTCTTCTAACTCAAGCTATGAAGAACATCAGCACTGGACTTCAGAGGACTGCCAAAGTCCAAAATGATCAGAAGGCCAAAAAATGTGTCACAGCATTATCCAAAGTTTACCAGCAAAACCATTAAACATTCAGAAGGTATGAGAGCAATAATTGTAATTGTGGTACAGGCAGCTTATATTTTTGTCTCTAAAAATGTTATAATGAAGGAAGTAACTGTTTAGAAGTATTGCAACAGCATTTGGTCATATTTTGACCAATTCATCAGTATCAGTACTTTATGTATGATGGTGCCCCTGCCATTATGGTTCACAATTTTCTGAAGCACAATAATAAATATACTGGATTTGAATGGCCTGTTAACTGTCCCAACCTAAATTCAATAGAAAATGCTTGGGATGAAATGAAAGATAAAACAGAAGAGCTACAACTCTCAAATATTAAGAAGCTGCAAGAGGCATTTAAGTTATGGATGAAAATGAACAAAAATTATTATTAATAATCTAGCACTCTATATAAACAAAAGTAATAAAAGTTAAGGGAAATATGACCAAGTACTAATTTTATGGAGAAATTAAAACCATGTAAAGTCAATATTTGTTGTGTTTGTTACCTTATGAAGATTTCCATAGTGTTGAATGTACATTAAATATAATTTATTTGTTGGATGTCCCATTCCCTCTCAATCCCTGATTTTATTGTATATATGAATGAATTTATCAACATAGGTAGTAGAAAAGGTACTGCACTCCACAGAAAAAATTAGCATCCAGATTTCACTGATAATATACATTTTGAGGTCCCCTGAAAAAAAAAAAAAAAAAAAAAAAAAAAAAAAAAAAAAAAAAAAACATTTTTAGAGGAAAGGTCTCTCGGTCTGTGAATAGCATAATTAAAAATGAAAATTGGGTAAATACCAAACTCTGCATTAAGTTCAGCATCTACCAAATATGTAACATGAAGATTTTCAAGAAAATCCCCATCCCAAACTAACCTTTACATGGAAGAATTTTCAGAAATGTTTTATTGCCTCAGAAATGGCTCTTTAATGATTTTGATTAAAATTCCATCTAGTTAACATATTTTCATGGCAAAAAAAAATTACCTATATAAATTTTCTGGGAATAGCCTCTTCATCCTAAATGACTTTGTTCATAAAACCATAAGAGATATACAAAATCGTTATGTATAACAAATATAGATTTTGTTCAAGCATTCATGGCCTTGATTTCCCCTTTTCTTTTCTTTGTGGAAATGAAATTTACGAGATGTTACTTATTGGTTTGAATTTGGAATACATTTTTCCCAAACAGGAAGCTATTATATTTTTTTTGGCATAGGCAAGAACACAAAAGGAATTTCCTAGCCATCACCTTAGGCCAGCTCTTAAAAGATCTAACAATCACTTAAGGCTACTGCATTCTCCTCCTGCCACTGGAAAAATGTAGTAAAACCATTTCCACAAATATCTACTTCAATGAATATGTAATAAGTAGAATAAGATTCATAAGAATAGTTTATTGAAAAATAGGTAGAAAAAGTTGACTGAATGCAACTTTATATTTATAATGTTATTTTACAAAGGAAACATGCAGCTACTTGCTGATATTTAACTTACTCATACTGTTACACAATTGGCCCAGACAACCTCAATACTACAGTTGAAACAGTGATCACTTTACAAATGAACTTTTCATAAATATATGCTTTGATTACATCTTAGAGTATGAGAAGTGCGGGACATCATGGGAGATAGAACCATCTTTCTAGGCTTTCTGTTACATCATTGTGTGGATGGATGCTTTATTATTATGCTGCAAATTTCTTGTACTGTTTGACACAACCTATAGGAGAAGAAAGTCACTAAGCATGCAGTGGATATTTATTGTGTGCAAGTAATGTAAAAGTGTAGATATTCTGTGCCAGTGACTTTCATTTAACAATTTGAAGTAAGAAAACTACTTACAATATCTTCCATTGGTGAAGAAGCTAGATTGTAGCTGACAATAAATTGAAAATGATGAAAAGATCAGGTTTTTAAAACTTGCACTCTAGTGTAAATTATTTTACTGTGAACTCTAAACATTGTAAAACATATTTTGTTTCCATTGTTATTCAAATATGTAATATAATTTTAAAAAGATTTCTCTTTGCAAAATATGCTTCCCAGTGTGGAAGCAGAACCATTTAAATGGTGAGACATAACAGGGTACTAAACTTTTTTCTTTGTTTAACAGTCTTTGAATTAAAAATAACTTTAATGCCTTTTGGAACCAACCTGTATTCCCACCTGTTGCACTTCACACACCGAATCCAGTTATTTCATCTTGCTCACTATATTTCTACTTGCAGTAAAAACACTTGCTGTCACTAAGATTTTGGTTGCTAAATTTGGTTTTCTTTGCCATTTTGTCTAACCAAACTTAGACTGTAGCACCTGTGCAAATTGCTGATGAATTAGCTAAGTATTCACCTTTTGTTAATGCTCATTTTATGATAAATCTGTAAGAAGAGCTGTCTTCCTGAGGTTGAGGAAAATTTTTAACACATGGAACTGACAACACATGCTTTGGTGAAACTGCAAGTGTTTGTGGTTCAACCAATGTTGGCAATTTATTAGGTCAGTGGAATGTGTTTGGGTAGAACGTAATGCAGCAGCTATCTATTCTGGAGATTGATCTGGTTCTTTGAGAGGACTCTATTTTTCGGATTTTGCTTTTGAGTTTTGAAGGGAAGAAAAGAGACTGATTCAGTAGACTGGGTATATAGGGTAACATTTATTGACTCCTCAGATGACGATCTTGTTGATGGTTGAGGAGAGTGTTGTTCTGTGGTTTCAGCTGGCAAGAAGTCTTGGTAAATGCTAAGGTTCCTGTTTTCACAGTTGCAGCTTTTATATAAGTGCTATCCAACATCCTAGAAATTTGTAGCTGTGTCACAACTTTCCCTGGACAATTTCTCAGAAAACGCTTCACTTCTAGTTGTAGTATTTTGTCAAAGGTCCTAAAAAACCCACATCAAATGTTTCAATAACTTGACTAACACTATACTTTTAGGTTGCATTCAATCTGTAGTAAAATGTTGCTGCTGTTTCAAGTGTCTTGAAGAAGACCACCTTTCACATTTTGTCTTGTAAATAACAGATAAGGGGGCATAAATTGTCCTGCTGCAATAATCGTTTGGCTCTTTTGGCTGATGTTAAGCAGCTCACCCTGGCATGTGCTATATGAGACTTCAGATCAGAAGCTATCCCAGTCTCATCTACATTATAAATGCATGTAGGCATAAAATCATTTTCTGTTTGTTCACAGAGTAAATAAACTGAGCTGCTCTATTGAAGTCCATGTGAAGATGTTGGCTCAGATTTACACAGAAAAAGCTGCTCATGATGGTGCTTGAGGAAGTATTTACCCAATCCATGCCTACCATCTTTTCTTCATTGTTAAAATTGTGATTAAATTTGTTTTTTACAGCAAGTTGGTATATATTATCTTTAAGTTTCTGGAATGATAATCCAAATGATTTAAACTCCATTAACTGAGCACATTCCACTGTCTCTTGCTTTGAGCTCTACTGAGGGCAGCTCAGCAGCTTTCTGATATTCCATCCATCTCTTTAGAACTTCCTCCAAGGCAATTTTCATATTATCTTCCTCCCAGCCTTGACATTTAGGCTTTCTTTTATAATTTTTTATCATACTTAAACGCCTATAAATTGACAGAGAAGAAATATTGACATAAAATACCTCTTTAACTCTGATTTCAAATTTCAGTAAAATTACTACAAAAAGTGGAAATTTCTAGTAATAAGATTACAGACATATCAATTCTGAAGCAATAGATGATAATATTGTGCTGTCTCACTACCGAGTTGTGCCTCTCCCCATCTCCAACTAAAACTAGAAAAAAAGGTGCAGGACAGTGCTTCAATTTTATCTTAGAGGCACATATTGAGTAAAAAACAAGCATACCTATACATATATAATATTACTGTCCTGCAGTAACAAGAGAATAGATTTCTTCTTCTTCTTCTTCTTCTTCTTCTTCTTCTTCTTCTTCTTCTTCTTCTTCTTCTTCTTCTAACTTTCTAAAGATATGGAATTAAGTCTCATTCTTCACCAAAAGTGTTTATTTACATAGGCTGTCCATTTGGTCCTCAGTCATCCTATATCTCCTCTTTCCTTCGGGATATAATGAAAAGTTTGAATTGGTAGTCTGTCAGATGGTAGTCAATATTTCTGGCCAGCTCTTTTGATATTCAAGTATTTCTTGTACTAAACAACTTTTTATGCTTAATCTGTTTCTTATATCATCTCTTTTCATTTTATCTCTTCTAGATACTCCTAGTAGTCTTTTCATAAATCTCATTTTGCACTTTCAATTTTATTTTTATATTTTTCCCACAAAATCCCTTTGTTTTGCTACTATAAAGTAACTTTAGTTTCAACACAATATTATGTAGCCTGAGTCTGACTTCCATCCTATTAATACCTCTATTTATTGAATTATATTTTACATTACCAGATCTTTATTTAGATTATAAATTAAGTCACATAACTGAATAATTGTTCTATTATCTATTGTTATGATCTTAGCTCTTCTGTTATGTTTTCCTTCCATCGCTACCATATTGGTTTCATTAATTGAAATTTCCATATTGTAGGTTTCTAGAACTTAATTTAATTTTGTTACATTTTCTTGCAGATCATTGTGTATAAAGCAAATATTGGGTATAATCAACATCTTTTGTGAGATCCTGATCAACTTAAAAGGGGAACCTTTCATTCAGTATATTCTGAGGTGTTATCATACGATTTAATAACATTAATCAAATTGCGAGTGACATTATAGAACATTAATATTTCCCAAAGATCATGTCTACCTATTCTGTCATGTTTTTTCATAATCCAGAAAGAGGATAAATAGTGGAATAGTGGTAGTTATTTTATGCATGTTCTACCTTTCCGGTATCATTGTTCCTCTGCTACTGGTTGTAGTTTTTTTATTATCAATGTGCATATTTTCAATTTAGTAGTGATATATCCCTGTAGTTTAAGCATTCCTGTCTGTTTGAATAGTTATAAATAAAAGCATTGTTAACAGTGAAGCTAATTTCATGTATAAAGACTAAAATTGAGTCATACCTTTTAAAACTTGTAGCTTCACTCATGTCCCGTCTGGTTTTTTTGTATATTACTTTGCTATTTTTCAGCCTTGTGGTATTTTGCCAGTGTTCCAGATATTGTTCAATAATAATATAAATATCTTTTTCCATTTTAAACTGGCACAGTATTTATGTTATCTATGCCAGAAACTTCTTATTCTTTGCTTTTCCAATATCTGTCATCTTTACAGCATTAAATTATTCTAATCTCCTAAACAAACTGCTAAAATAGGAAGAGAAGACTAAGATTTTCCCCATTCATCCTTCGTTATAACTTATAACATCAATGTGGGCTTTATCTTTCACATCTTCTCTCAGTTTATGGAATATCTTGAAACTAAATCTTTGTGCTCTTGTTATATCATATCCCAGTCTTCTGTTCCCAAATTTCGCTCTTGGCTTGTCACGAAAGTTTGCAACTATTTCTGTCCATTTTTTATACAGTAATTGGTCTTCCATTTCTTATCCATTTAAGATCAAGATTCTTTTTCTTTGAAATAGCTTCTTTCAGTGTGTTGTTCCATATGTTCAACCTTTTAGGTTTTCTTTTCCTTTGTGCTCCTAGTACTCTTGACTACTTCAGTTATGATTAATGAGAGATTAACTCAGTCCTGATTATGTCCTACCTCTTATCAAATGGTCTATTCTAGTCTGATACAAATGTGTTATTCTGAATTGCTCCTACGATTGTACCTTAAATGTTCATTTCTCTGACTTTCGTACTTCTTATTTCTTTTTCCAATATTTATACTATTTTAACTAAAAAATGGTTGATATCAGCGTTCAGTCTCTAAATACTCGTGTATCCTTAATGAATGTCTTTATTTTTCTATTTACAATAATATAATCAATTATTAACAATTATTTACCTTCTTGTTCAAACCAGGTAAATTTGTGAATATCATATTAGTAATTAATAAGTAATTAAAGGTGTAGAATTCTATTAGCAGGTGTCCCATCTCATGTTTTGTTTACTCTCTATGTAATCTCATCACATTTGCTGTTGACGATCTCCCCACTCGTGGTTTAATATAAATGCCTGAAATTATTATGGAGTCATTCTTTGCTGTTTTACTGCATTATTTTATCCAAAAGAGCATATACTCTGATAATACTGAGTGTGATCTGCCAGTTTTAAACTTCATTTTTTATTATTATTATTCTGTCACTAATCCAAGAAAATTCTAATATGTGTGACTTTGTACTCAGTTGTCAATATTAATAGCAGATCAAATACTCAGAACTGTAAGAAACAAGTACGTTTATCATCTATATGATTAGAATTTGTTATAGCATGTACATATGCATGAACACCTAGAATGGATGTTGTGCTATTCCTATAATTTAGTTTTCATACTTCAAGGTATATATAGGCACATAACAGATTTTATTAAATTATGACCATCAACTTTTCTTTTCTTTTTTAAAAAAAAGGGGGGGGGGGGTAATAGCAAGTGGGACACTTTAACCTATCAGAATTGGTCTCCCGCCTCCCCCTCCCCCCAACCATAAAGGTTGTTTTTACAGTTCACAAGCCTCATTTATAAAATCCACAACTGATCAGCATCCTAAGACAGGAGTGAGGCACACTCCCAAAACCTCCACCTGAAAATGCTTGACTTTTAGTTTATAAGAATTTGAAAAGTTAAGAAAATTGCCACATTATTTTTGTTCAAGCAGGAAGCAAAGCACAGTGCATATCTCCCGAATGCAAGGTTTTGGGTTCAAACTGATGTGTAAGATTTGAAGCTTCCATGGCAAGATTATTAAGTAGAGCTTCTCGGGTTACCAGCCGTGCGATAAAGTTGCTTGAGCTTTTGGCCATGCTTGTTCTATGGCCTTCTTCAGGAAGTGAAATAATTTCAAATGTGATTTTAAATGTACTTAAAAGGGACAGCCCTATGTCAGGATACAATTTTGCCACACCGGTTATGCTGATGTAATCCTGGCAATTGACACCATTAACATACAAAATATTTTATGACTCAGTATTAAACTTCACTTGTGAGCAACTTTCATATACTTTAATCATAAATCATTGCTAATTTAAATGTATTTATAATGCAAAACATCTCTTGCTGGAAATAGGTAAGATAAACTCACGATTATGATTGACAACAATACTAGCAATTGATGAGAGGTCTGGTTGTTTAAACCACAGGTGAAGCTATATTTAGGCAAGATCCTTTTGGAATCACTATCAGGGCATGAAACTTAAGCAGGTGACAAAATACTTTGTTGCTGTAAATACTTCGTAAAACAGAAACACTCTCATAGTGTTGAAAGTAAAAGAATGTATATAATCAAATGCAACTTCATAAAAAGGACGGTCAATCAATGGAAGTCATGTAGCATTGAGAAGGCTACCAATACACACAATGCATAAAAATTCTGGAGATTAAAAAAAATATTTGCAAAGAAGCACATGAGTGAATTAACCATTTGTTATCAATGGGGCAACAAAATACTTTGTAAAATGAGTTTCTAGAATGCCAGCACCCTCATTGCCATAAGTACAACAATATTTGGAATCAAATGAAACTTAGGCAAGTGGGTGACATATCAATGCTGGCCACATGGTATAGGGCAAATGCCTAATAGCTCCATAGATACATAAATTGTATTTCCAAAGAGCACATGAGTAAACACCATGTGTTTAATGAGTTGTGAGTTTTAATAAGATTGATTTCATAAATTGATTAAGATTGATTTCCAAAATTATGGGGTGGAAAATATTGCCATTTAACAGAAGAGGAAAGAAAGCCAACTGCCATTTCAGACAAAATTATACTTATGTTTCACCAAAATGCTAAGTACAACACAAGCATCTTTCTCTCATATAACTGAAGTCATTGAAAATGAAGATACCAGTAAGGAAGATCTTGATGATTTTACACCATCTCTGATTGTACATTAATTGAATTTACCATGGAAGCAGGAAACTTATAGACAGAGTACAATCTAATTTAATCATCTGTACACCAGATGAGAATCCATATTTTTAGGCAGTGAATGGTGTTAGTAGGGATTACTTTGCTATGAAGTGAAACAAAATACAGTAATTTCAAGCAGATGTATCTGGACAAAGGTTTGTGTCTGTAGTGGTGTTTGACATTGTGAAGCATACCATTTATTCTAATAGCAATGTTTTTGTGTGTGTGTGTGTGTGTGTGTGTGTTTCTTATAAACTTCTTTGGAATGACATCACAATTTGTGACAGCTCAATTAAAAGAAAGTATATGAGATGTGTCTCTAGAGAATAATAGCTGTAATAAAGAAATATCCTCTCATGGATGGGCATTCTGGAGTGAAGAAGTGCTTAGGTTCAGTTAACAATGGGAGTTTTCTGATGTGCTTAGGAGTTTCATCTAAATTTGATCCACTCTTGGAAGAGCATATAGCATAATATGGAAATCTTGGTAAAGAATAAGACTACCTACTAATTGTATGGTACTTACAAAGAGCTGATTCAAATTATGACAAAATTAGTAATCAGTGAAATAGTAAAAGAAATTCCAAATATTCTATTATTCTGGATTTTACATGTGACATAACACACAGTAATCAACTAAGTTATTGTCTGGTACAAATGTGAATAAAGAAGCATGCTCTAAAGAATGTTTCTTAGTTTTTGAAAAACCTAGCATACACAGGAAAGCAGCTGATTGATGCAGTTTTTACTTTCCTCTCGTCTCACTGTCTAAATGTGAATGAGAATTTGATACTGCTACTACTAGGTGTGGTATATATTCTGGTCTGCAAACAGGAATCCTAGATGTTTATTGGCATTTCTCATACCATGTGCAGCTCACTTCCTTAATCTAGCAGACTCAAGTGCTGCATTTTGCTGCAGGTTGTGTACTTTGTTTATTGATGTGCTGCAAAACTAGTACTTTTTTCTCAGCATCAACATATTTTTGGAGTTATTTTCTGTGAGAAACTTTTCCAACAAAGCATTACTCAAACAAGATGATCTGCTTAATAGGATGCATGAAAAAGCTTTAACAGTAATTTTGAAGCTATTACAAAGATTTTACAATGTATAAAGCAAGATGAAAGTGAGGAATCAACAGTTAGGCAGGAAAAAACTAGAATTTTTAAAAATATGAAGCTTTTCTAAAATTAATTTTGACCGCTGCAGTGTGAGAAGCAATTCTGGGGGAAAAAATCAATGCTGTTTGTAAACATTACAATTGGAGGGTATGGTAAATTAGTACATCTCCCTAATTTATTTTTCAAATGAAATGAGTTTTCAGCTAATACTACCTAAGAGCTGGTGTAAACATGTTCAGAACATTTAACAAGAGTTATCTATAGGGGAAAGCCAACTAGAATTAAGAAGCTTAAGAAAGTCTTTAATAATTCAGAATCTGAAACAGGTCCAGAAAATGAAAGTGATGTGCATTGTATCCTGAGCAAGAGTTTAACAGTTTGACAAACATGTAAATCTATGTACACTAAATTTTCAGAAAAATTACAATTTTTATTTAAACTCACAGAAATTGATAACATTCACATATCAATTGACAAGCTCCAAAGATCTACCCATCAGATAGAGGAGGGTTTGGAACAGAATGTGTTTAGGTACCTGAACAAGTTTTGAGGACCAAAGACTTGTGCCCATTGTCAGTGTATTTCCAACTGATTATTGGTATTGACGATGATCTTGGATGGACAATCTAAAGTGGTGGTATGTTGGTGAAACAGTGAACTTCCAAAGGTTGTTCGGAGGTGGCAAATCAAAATTCATGAAATGATCTTTGGGCTTTAGTATATATGTTTTCCCAAGTATTTGGTTCAACTGGGAAACTGCACCTTTTAATAATTTGATTGGTGCAATTTCATAATTGGTAAGCCAAAAATGATAAGCAACCGTGGACTTTTCCATTTGTATTTCATGTCTTCATGTATTACTTCAATCAGTAATGTGTTTAATTAAAATTCTTTCTTTTAGATGAAGGAAGAACATATATCCGACTATAAATATAGCTATTAAGTTTACATTTACAAGGGCAATTAATGATATTGATTGCTCTAACATACAAAACCATGTGTAGGCAAACTTTTGAAATATAGAACCAGAATTAAAAGTTCAATGCCACAGCTGGGATTTAAATCACAGATCTCCTGCTCTACATGCAGGTGCTCTACCACTGAACTACCATGGCAAACATGTGTGTACAACATTAAATACTGCAACTGATTCACTTTTCGTGATAGACCAGAAGGAAATCTTGAATTTCAAATGTGTAACTCATGTGCACTGCTTCCCTTCAACAGATCCTTCATTGCACAGCAATGGGACAGGATCCACTTTCGTATAGTAAAACACTATAATACCCTAGAGCACAGTTAGCCTGAAGTCGTCATCCTCTTTCTTCCCCAGTGTCCATTTTGTTGTCCTGGTTATGTTAATAGTATTATTTTCAACTGTTAGTAACACTTACTTGCATGACCTAAAATGCAATCCATTTATGTATATAAAAAAATTTATGAAATAAATCAGGACACACACAGTATACACAGAAAGAATGTGCTGAAGATGTGCCATCTTAATAAAACTGAAAAGGATGGTGTAATCAACTGATGCTCAACAGGTTCCGTGACACTAAGAGGATGCCAAAATTATGAAGAAAAGAAAGACTTAAAGGAATGCCATCAATTTATGGAATAAATATTATCATAAAAAATAAACAAATATATTACAAATAAAAGAAAATCTAAGAAGTACAAAATACATCTGAAGAAAGAAAAGAAAAATCTTAGCAACAAACATTTAAAATTCAAATTGAATAAATTTTAGTCACTAGTTGAAACTGCATCCATCCTCAGCTGTTTTGGTGACTGCCAAGGTCTTTCTGCTGTACAGGAAATGATAGCAGATGTGTGTCTATAAATACGGTAGTGCCAAGAGTTTGTAATACATTTAGAGATGCAAAAACACATGTGGCACAATTAATTGTATACAGCCTGAGACTGAATAAACTGAGCTTTCAAAATGTGGGTTAACACATTTTTAATATACTAAGGATTTAGCAAAATGCATCTTCATTATTTAATGTTAGATCTAATGATTGATTAATTAGTCTTAGTTTTGAAGAGATCCTGGAAGTGAGTTATATCTAGATAAATTCTGAATTTTCACTTATGTCATGAGTAAATTTTAACTATATTGCCTTTAGAATGACCAAGGATGATGGAATTAAGTTATTTTATTGTAAGAAAGAGACACTCATGCTTAAAGAATAGCTCATTTTGTTTTATTTTCAAAATATCTAAATAACAATGTATAAAATAAATTTCCTTTATTTTATATACTGCTGCATAGTATTGATCATTACTACTGATCTAGTACTGCAAAATTGTTAATAGGTATTACAAACCCTTTGACTGTGCTGAGAATTCATAAAAATATGCCACAAAAGATAAAAATAAACCACTTTGTTTTCCTTAATGACTTGAACCCTTAAGGGGAAAAAAAATCCAATGCTTAAACAATGAATGCAATGAGATTTACAGGTAAAAACTTCTGCCGATCTAAAGCTTAATAGAATAACAAAATGTGCATACTAACAATTGTGATACAAATGTGGAATGTGCAAATGCTATTCACATTTTCATGAATTCTAGCACTGACCAATTAAATTGTATTCTAATTCACACTGTACAGATAAGTTAGCTGCATGAGAGATTGTGGACAGTTAAGAGATGCAATCTTTTATTCTTTTAAGCTGCTATTTTGCTGTCCTTGACAGCATGTAGCTGAAATTAAATTCAGTTTTTATTTATGGATGTTCTTTAAATGCTGTGGTTCTCAGTGTTCCATTGTATACTGGATATGAAAGACAGCTAATTTTTCTCAGAGACCTCTTTATTGTGGTTGAGGTTCTTTTACATGCTATAAATCTATGACACAGTGCCAGCATTTATGAAGGAAGCCATGCTAAGGATTTTTGCACCCAAATAAATCTATCACCCTCTGCAAGGTTTGAACCAGTGACTTTGAGAAGCAGAGATGTATTGTTTTATGCCGCCCTTCAGTAATCTGGTGATAGATTAAGTAGTACTTCTAAACCACTTGTTTGTGACATAAAAAAAATGTGAATCTAAACGTTAAAATAAAGGTTTGCATTTACCAAAATCTAACATAAGAAAATAAACAGAAAATGCTGCAATAAAATAAGACTAATGATTTGTAGCACTATTCACTATAACAAACATTTTAAAAACATAGCACTTTTATCCCTGCATTACAGTTTAATAGCATGAGCAAGGTACTACCACACACATTATTAATCCTTCTTAGGTAGATCATGAAGAGAACAAGTGGATACAATAGCTTACATGCTGCAACAGAAACAGAAACAGGATAGGCTCTGTATAACAGCTGTTTGTTTTTGTTAAAAAAAAAAAATGATGGCATTATTTATATGCCAAAGCTTACAAGAGCTATGAAGTAAATTCCATGTTAATTGGAAAAACTGTAGTCGGTTTATTGACACTTTGTCACTTAGGTTTTATATTATCAAGGAACTAGTCTCAGAAGCCATTGCCTCCATTTTTAACCTCTCTCCAACTAGTGTCTGTTGTTGCCATAGAAAGGAGAGCAGATGAAAATGGAGGCATTGGCTTCCGAGACTAGTTCCTTTATAATATAAAACCTAAGTGACAAAGTGTCAATAAACTGACTACAAATAGTTTTTCCGATTAATTCTGATGTCACTGCTGCTAAATTCCTCCAATCCCGCATAAATTCCACGTTGTTTTCTCTGAACTTATTTCCAAATACCAGGATGTAAGTCAAGAGCACTTCTAAAAGAGCATTTCTATTGATAAAACCAACAACAAGCTTTAATCCATATTTTTCACATTTTTACTACAAGTGGCAGCATACTTGAAAACTAATAATCTGGGAAGCGACATTATTTAGAAGTTAAAACTTCCTCCCAAAAAGATTCCTTTCCAGATAGACTGTTACTCTAGGTATCATTTTCACTAGGTATAGGTGTTATCGTGCATGTTTTAAGCCATATACCTTGTAGTATGTGGAAGGCTGAAGAACCCCTTTGATGTTGACTGAATATTAGAAAATTATTTACTATATATTACCTAAATTTTTATCTATTTGGAAACTTTAATTTTATCACAAAAGACAGTAATTCAAAATTAATTCTATTAGCTCACAAATAGTACAATAAATTAGAAGTTACAATAAAAACTACATAGTTATTGTATTTTCTATTATTTGATACCATTTAACACTAACATGTCTAACAAACACTTAAATGAACTTATCACTAAATAACTGCAAAAAATAAATTCCTTTTTTATTAAGAATAAATGTGCAATATTATTTTATTACTTGGAGATGGAAAGCTTGTCCCTCATACTTGATAAAACAAATTAATCAAGTATTATTAAGCCTTATTTGAATGAATCAACATTTATAGCAGGAATTCAGGATATTCTCAAATCTCACATTAAACGACAATTCAACAACTTCTACTGAATTATTATTTTGTTCCTTTCTTCAGTTTTTGTACACAGTTTCTTAGCCTAAGATAGCGCTTTAAAAACAGAAGAAAGAAGAAAGAAATGTGTGCTTATGTTACTTTTAACAAACAGGACTAAAGAATTGACGATAATGCAACCTGTCATTGCACTTTTAATCTCTCTATGGTGCTTTCTAATTCTCATTCTTAACAATTAGACGTGACTTATTCATATTAGCGTTGAGAGCTCTAATAACTGTGTCCATTAGTGTTGTGATTTTGGCACTTGGCAGCGTTTATAGCATGGCAAGTGTACATGAATAAATCAGTCTGGTATTCACTTCTTTATAGTAAAGAAACCTTGCACTGTTTATCCAATCCTGAAATATGAAGTCAGCATATAAGATAATTATGTCCATACCTAGATAGTAGAATTATCAGTCTCCATAACATTTATCTAGTGCTGTCTTCACAGCCAAACATAGCTGTTGTTCATTCCATGAAGTGATCTATCATCCCTGCTTTCATTATATTCATCTTCATTTTGTATCATCTTCTACACTCTCATACTCACATGGGAACTATCACTATGTTCATACCTGTATTTGCTTGAGAGTTTGATGGCATCATCTCTACTCTATGTGGGGCCTGTGTCACAAAAATCATGTGCAGAGTGTACTGGAAGTACCCAAAAGAGTCCAGAGTATTAGGAACATAGGCATAGTAACAACACAGTGTTGCACAGGAGGGATTGTTTACCCCAGTGATCAGTGGTCTACACATGGCATACATAAGCGCTGGCACAGAGCTCATAAGGGATGTCCAGCAACTACTTCCAAGTCATTGCATGCAGCACATTTCAGGTTTGTTTTGGGCATTGCGGTTCTACTCCGCAGTAGATTTTTGGCACACAGGACCCACATAGAGCAGAGATGATGCATCAAATGCTCAAGCAAATACAGGTATGAGCACAGTGATAGTACCCTTGAAAGTTTCAGAACCCCTCCCTTTCCGTTCCTGGTTTTCTGCTCATTGCTCCTAGATTGCAAAGGTTGCACTACCTGATTAGTATCTTTTCCTCAAACTGAAAAATGAATCTTGAGAACAATATTTCACATTATATAATCTGAAAGCTATTCAAGGCACCTAAGGCTTAAAAGTATAATTCAATGCTATGCAATAGATGTAATTTTGCAAGTTTACTACATTGTTTGAATACATCAAATATGACCTAAGTATGTTTATTCTGAAATACAATGAAGCATAAGACAGTTTGCTTAGTTTGATACATCTCTTTGCATTTATAAACAACCTTGTCTGACAACCTAGATTACCTGGGTTATTATACTGACAGATAACATTTTTAAAGCTAATAAACTTGAATCCAGAGTGCTCCAAGTTACCCTAAGTGTAATGAGTTTGCCCGCATCCCCCAAAATAAAACTATCCGGCAACTCACCCACGACTAAGATTTGTAATATTATTTTAAGGCTTGAGCTGATACCAAAAGCTCCAGATGGGATCATTTCAAGTAAATTGATCCTACACTATTTGTTTCTACTGCTAGTTTTAATCCAAGGCGCTACTGAACTTTCTGAAGGGTAGCTGGTTTGATCTCTTATGAGTTAAGGTTTTGCAATTTGTTTCTGAGTGAAAAATAAATGCCATGACTATAGATTAAGAAAATTTTGGCATTATTTACTTATTGCAAAAGGGCTTTTAAAGCTTTTGGATATTAAAACAATGTTTATAAAGTGTTTAGAATAATAACCAACTTTAATCCTTCAAATTAGTGATGTAAAATGTATATCTAAAATAGGCTAGCTTAAAATTTTAGTTTCAAGACCTTAAAGATAATTAGTTGCAATGCAGAAATGAACAAGGCCATTTACAAGTTGGAGAAGTTGTTACAATATACCCAGACAGTGCTGAAAAAACACCATAAGCCACCAATTGCAACAAATGACGCTAGGTCAGATGTTAGGTCATTAATAGGTGTATAAAAATATATAATGGCTAGAGAAACTTGGCTAGACACTTGTCATTAGGAGAGTTTACATTTGTTTGTACTGCAACTAGCTTCAGCAATATACCCAAAAGCAAATCAGTATTGTTCAATTTCTTCTGGAGATTGATTAGTGCATAGTGTTGTTGCATAACCCTAAAGCAACTACAAATTCATGCAACATACCCTCATGAAGTGTGACAACACTATCAGGAGCTATTTGAAGCAATCATAATGGTAAATTTTTCCCTTTATCTCCTGGTTCACTTGATTTATCACCTCAGATATTTATTTGTTTCCAAAAATTCAAAATAACATATTATGAGAGAAAATGACTCCACTAGTTTGTCAATAACAGTTCTCCTTTATGGACGGAGGAAGAGAGCCAAACAATATACATGCAACATAAAATAGTTTGGAAACTATATGCAGAAATGATCTCTCACTTATTGAAATGTAGTTTTAAAAAACTCTGAACTCACTTATCAGCTAATCTTCATTAAATTCTCAAGAATAGTCATATTTAGTAGTTATTTGCAAATTCTGCTATTTTTTTCAATACATGTTGGTCCAGATCCTGCTCAATGCAAGTTTAAGCTTGCCACCATCCAAGGTGGCAAAATCTGAAAACATGAACAAGATATGCGAAAATAGGACGGAATTACACACCACGCTAAAAATCAAGCAACTTTCTGATTAGTTTTTTGTTATGAAACGGATAACGAATGATGTGCAAGAATTTTTCACCTTTAGCAAACTTTATTGATGAGCATCAAAATATGTGCATGGCACATGTTGAATAATAAATATCATGTCTATAAATGAGTTTTTCAGGCCATTAGCTTTAGCTTATTTGCTTACATTGGTGACTGAAGAATCTCTCAGGTCAATGATCGCATTAAGATAGTTTGTGCATTCAGTTACTTATTGTGTTAACTTATTTGTTTGTTACTACTTTAAACTCAATAGAAACTAATTTGGGCAGCTTTGAATTAAATGCAATAAAAATATATCTATGGCTACTACATCCAAAATGAGCATCCAACATACAAACTCGTTTCTTCACTTAAAGAAGAGCTATTTCAGAGAAACCTTAATGCTTCGAACAAGGTCCTTATTGATCTCAGATTTGAGTCATTACCAATAAATAAGAGAAAACTAATACTTAAAAAGATCCAACATTGGAAAAAACTTTCTTTTGTGCAACACGAGAATATTTTCTAAGTCCAAAGGTGCATGTATACGCATGCGCAAGCAGACGACCAGTCGATTGTCATGCTGCAACCAACATGAGAAAGATATGTAAAACTTGTAGCCAACCTCTGCAAAAATGTCCCAGACATAGGTGATGCAGTCTGTGTGCAAAAGAACATGCTTTGAGCAGGTTAAGTTATGGCCCAGTCAAATTTTGTTACTCATGCACTACTTTGCACATAAACAATCCTACGACACGACGATAATGGAGTGCTCCATAGGAATTGCATGTATGAGCTCACAGACTCTATCTAAATGGTTCCTGCCACGAAGTGTGCATTTATTTAATTTCCAAGTATATTGCAAGGGGGAAAATTGGCGGTCCCGGTCACGTCGTTCAAATCGACAAATGCAAAATAGGATGATGCAAGTTTCATTGTGTGCGCGTCGTACAGGGCACTGGATCCTGGGAATGATCAATGTGGAAACAAATGAGGTGCGGATGACAATATGCCCCAACAATAGAAGGGATGCAAATACACTCTACAGTCTAATTGCAGAGCATGTAAAGTTCACCAACACCATTCACACCGATGCCTGGCGGGGATACTATGGGTTGATGGCTGGAGGGTTTGCTGCGCACCTCACAGTGAATCACTCAGTGCACGTTCTCGATGCAGTGACAAATGTGCACACAAATAACATAGTCACGCTGGAAAGGACTACAGCATCATCTAACAAGGGGCGGCACTCGTAAAGAGTGTAATTTAACGACAAGTAGGACTGTTGGCAGCATTGCATTCAGTGGAGAAACAAGGACAGTTTGGCTGCACTGAATTCTTCAATATGGCTACGTTGCACTGTAAGTAAATAAACGTTAAAAGAATGCCCTCAAACATGAAATTGCACTAAAAAGTAAAGAAATTATATTAAAAATCATGGTTGTATATAAAAACATCAAAAAGTGTGAAGGAATTAGAAAAAATCGCAGCATCGCATATTAGAAAGAAGAGCCGACTAGGAGAAGCATATAAAAACATCTTAAAGAGTGAGGGAATTAGAAAAAATTGTCACGTCGCATATTAGAAAGAAGAGCCCAATACTGTAGTCCTAGGAACATTATTTTTAAGACAAATACTAAGAAAAACTGTATGGTTGGCTGAAACTGGTTAGCTATTGCAATAACATATTAAAGAGCTGAATTGACAGCTTTGAAAGCAGCAATAAGGAAATCCAGGGATTTATTACTGTCCATGCTGAATCTCATTTTTTATGAACCAGTTGAAGATCTGGGAATTCTCACAAAGACATCAATCAGGACTATTTCTACAGATGGATTAAGAAACAGTTACTCCTTAACTTCCTGTGACAGACAATGCTAAATACCACAAAGTCCAAATATTAACAGACAGCAGTAAAGTACAAATGTAGAGCAACTCACTCACCATAAAGCATACATGAAAAAGGCAGCCTTTTTTTTATACATCTGTTACTCAAATGAAAATAAATCCAAATATGTTGATGAACTAAAGAACATGGCCATCAAACCATCAGATAATCCCATATCTTTGCCACGTCAACCCCATAGAACTAATCTAAGCAGAAGTTAAAGGATGTGTTGCAAGATAAAATAAAATATTTACATTGGTGAAAGTGGAAACATGGGAAACAGAAAATGAAGGGTGAAGCAGTACTAATATAGGTTATTAACTAGTGCAGTCAAACAAGTTTTCATTTTCTTAGGTCTTTTAATATTCTGATGAAGGGATAAACTCAAAATACTGAACATATCTTTGTGTGTATCCATGTTTTATCTTTCACTCGGAGCAATTTTGTTCTTTCATTACACACGGCTCTCTTCATGAGTTGTATTTACTAATCACCCTTACAATTATGTATATACATGTGTGCAAAAATAAGAAGACATGAAGGATTGAAAATGTGGATAAAAAAATTTGATTATATCTAAAAGCATGGAGGGATGACCACTTGCGGTAATTACTGCATGAAGTGGCATAACCCCTGGAACAGCTGTGGCTTAGTCACAAATATGATTCTGTAACTGCAGATAATTAAGTTATTGACATAAAGGGGAAAAAAAATAATAAAAGACGATATATGTAAATCCTCTACAGCTTACTTCATTTTGGATGCCTTATTTCTTTTATGGCTTTGATGCCAAAGACATAATTACTACTAAGAATATGGCCTTTTGCTACAGTTAATCTGCATGGCTCATACATTCTTTTGAACATTTGAGAAGAAAGGAAGGCAGCAATGTGACCGTCAGTACATTTCTGCATGCTCCTGCAATATGCACATAGAAAAAAATATTCTGGTCTAACAAGGTATAACATATTTTTTTTTTTTTTTAAATTATAGCTTATAATAGGAACACATTACACAAAATACGGTAAAACAGATACTTGCTGTGCATAAAGTGAATGTACATGAAAATGGAAATCTTTATCCATTTGTTAAAAGTCCATTTAAGCCAAACCACTGAATTAGCTTCTTTTCATATTTCATAAAAAAACCATTGTCTTAAAAATTGAATACAATAATACTTCACAGATTCAATGTTAGAGAAAAACAGAGATCCTTCAAGTCTTACAAACCTCGCTTTTAATGTTTATCTATAGAAAGACTTGATGCTAATATTATAGAACAATTTGTCTCGCATAATTAATGAGTTACATCTCAAAACACTTCATAGGTAGCCCTTTCCTTGTTTCTAAGAGAACGGCATGCAGAAAGACACATAACACACTACTAATAATACCCCTACACAACCTCATAAAAAGTTTCAGAACAATAACACACATTACTGAAAACATTCACTGTTTTTTCCTCATAGAAAATGAAACAGGTACAGCAAATTGGCAGAAAAGATGTCAGAAAAAGATTTATATGATACTTAATTTGTCATTGAAGTATTTTTTGAATACATTAAGTGGCAAGTGTATAAATAGTATTTGATGTTCCCATAAACTGAACATGTTAAATAAAATTAAAAAGAAACAAACTTTAAGAAAAAATATAAAAATAAAATATGATTTATGATTGAGCAATGATTAAGTGTGCATCTTCCTTGAATTTTCAATTCTACAGCAATTCTGTGATATATCGCAGGATTAAGATACAACCTGTGGTACGAGCACAGTATCTTAAAAAGCTGAAGTACACCTTTCAGGTTAAATGAAGTCCATGTATCCCAATTATCATCGCATTTACACAGCTTGCATCAGATGATGACATATTGCACAAACCTTTTGTATAGAGTCATACCTTCTGCAGGAAAGTGTATATTCCTTACTGTTTCACAGCTGGTTAAAGAAAGACTCTAAATGCAGCTCTTCCATTTTAGAAAGTCTTTCGGAAAAACTAATTCAAATTACTGAATTTCAATAACGAAAATTCAGTTCATACCTTAAAAAAAAGTATAGATAAGACCACGCCTATAGAAGCAATAAAGTATTAGAAATGCCTGCGGTATAGCATTGTTCACCATGTTAGTCAATGTCTAAAACCCTATCCATTTAAGCTGGAATGGTTTACCAGTTGAAAATAGTGTGAATTATAATTCACCATGATGCAACAAGCAGGCCAAGGCTGGGCTTTAATGATTACAACATTTAACTTTTCCTCGAATTTCGAAACTGGGAGAGTGACTTCTTTCGAGGAAAATGCCTGTATCAGGACTGTAATGTTACCAAAGTATGCAGCCTTTCTGTTTCAGCCTTGAGTTGCATCAGCTCATCTTGTATTTTGTCTGTAATTGTCTTGCGGGCTTCTTCATTTGATGCATTTTTCAACCGCAGTTGTTCCAATATGTTGCTAAAATCGATAGGTTTCCCGAAGTTGAGAGTCACCTTATTACGAATTCGCAAGTAGTAAGGGGGCTCATTGGGAAGGATGTTGTCCATGCCAACATGCCACATGGGAATGACTATGGGCATTATAGGTGAATCATAGATCAGACGTCCTACTCCCCATTTTAGTCTCATGAATTCTTTGGTCATGTTGACTTTGCCTTCAGGAAACATGTGGATCCATTGGCCTTTCCTCAGCTTTTCTAAGCAGAACTCCATTGCTTGCTGAAATTTTACAAAGAAGCAACAAAAATTAGTTTTCTATTATTGCGAGTAGGGTAGGTATATAATGAAAACAAATTAACATTTCACATTTTACAGTGGAAATGAGCAATACTAAAAGCCTCAGCAGGTTACTGTGGCACAAACACCATGGCCTGCATAAGAGTAAGTACTTGTCCAAGATGCATTACTGCTTGCAGTTTAAGTTTTAAGCTGTGGCCAGCATACCTATTTACACTATAATATTGCTTAAAATGCAATAGAGAAATTAAGTATGACAGCCAATGTTTAAACTAGAGAGTTTGCTTTCTGTGCTGATGATCTTCCACTGAAACAACAAGGCTTTCATAACACTGATGCACTGTTACATATTTATCTTCTATAAGTGAGTTCTATTATAGATTATCATTAAATTAAAGGCTAATTACTATTTTAAGTGGTTTTATTACCAAACTGTTAAGAATATGCCAGGGTTAATTTTCAGAATTTGTATAAATTGTTCTTATTAATACTATATGTTAAAGATGTAAACCTGAATTAGACCTGAAAAATTAATTGTCACTACCACAGTTCAAACCACAGACCTTTGGCTTTTCTTGCTGATCTTCTTCCATTGAGGTGAGCATTGATGAACATCAAGGTGCTCAATACAGCAGCATGGGAAGTTTTGGTCCATTGTTCTAATTTGAATTATGGCAATGAATTTTTCAGTTATGATTCAACCTTACATCTTTAGTCTCCATACATACAGTTAGTATAAAAAAGTGCAATTTCTACAACTTTTAATAAGCCATTTCAAACAGGCTTGAGATACATCCTTTTAGCTTGGAAGAGCAAAATTATTCTGAACTATTGTATCTTAAACCCAACTTGCAACACTGTCTAAGAGGATTAATGCACAGATTGGTAGGTCTGGGGTAGAGCATCAACACAGTCCTGGTCTTGGTGCCAATATTTAAAATCTGATTAAATTTTTCATCTTTAGCCAATATATAATCAGTACAAAAGAACAATTATCAAAATACATATACTTGTATTTCAAACTTTCCATATGCTGACAAAAGGATGTTTCACATTATACCTTGAAATCTCGTTCTGATAATTAAGAGAAAAATAAAACAAATATGCAAGATGAAAACTACTTAACCGCTTCGCCGATGGCCATTTAAACCCTGCACGGCCGGGACCGGGAACGGATACCCAATAAACAGAACAAGACATTTAAATTGTTAAATGCTGCAAAAATGCTTCATAAATAAATGTTCGTATCTTCCGTATTTACTAAGTTATTTCAGGGAAACAAAAACTGGTTAAAAGCCCATTAAAAGCTGTATACATCTGCGGTATCATTAAAATAGAGACTATATTAATAAAGCGATGAAATTTCATTAATTTGTATCACTGTAAAGAAAGCCATTCTTTGCGTTGAACGTGCCTAATTCTGAGTACTTTTGTTTTACAAGCTATATGTGTATATCAGCTGAATAAACGAAGTGTTGGGTTCAAGGTTTCTAGGTTTCAGTTCATGCTAACACGTAATAATAACTGTTTATATTGCGTTATACACGCTAGAAAGAAAACTCCGTCAGCATCTCTCTAATTGCACAACGGAAGTTTATGTTAGCTGACGTAACTTTTTTCTTCGCTCAGTTCACATAGTAATTTAGATTGCATCAGAGTTCCAAGCAATTTCTTTAGCTAAAACACGGTTGAAATAGTTTTCTCAGTGCTAATCATGGCTTCAACTAGTAATGTAGCAAATCAATTAGCTAGTGTAGGACGAGTGCGGGCTTCTGATATTACATCAGAAGATGTGGAAGACTTTTTGCTGTTAGACAGTGATTTGGACATTGATGGCGAGTTTTCAGATTTTGAGGGGGATGTTGAGGATATAGGTAGCAGTGAGGAGGAAAATGACTCATTTCCGACAGGTGTTCGTGAAGAATCAACATTATGGAGGTGTCAAAATAACTCTAACACAAATAGACATACGTTCACGAGCACCTCTGGTGTACAACCTCATACTCAACTAACTTCTGACAGCCAACCAATTGACATTTTCACAAAATTTTGTACTACTGACTTACTGTCTCTCATTGTTTCGGAAACAAATGTATATGCGAGTAGGGTGAAGGAAGACCTGATTGCTAAAGGCAATTTAGGACCTAAGAGTAGATTGCAGAAGAGGACAGAAGTAACAATGAATGAGATTTACAGACTACTTGGTCTAATTATGCTCATGGGTGTTATTCGTAAACCTACGCTAGACATGTACTGGTCTACAGATGACATGCTAGCTACCCCATTTTTTGGGAAATGCATGTCAAATAACAGGTTTACTTCCATTTTGCGCTTCCTTCATTTCACCTGCACAGAAAATGTGAATGATAAACTATCCAAAATCAGACCAGTTTTTGATTAGATTATTTCAAAATTCAAAGAAAATTATGTGCATAGTGAAAAGATCACTGTTGATGAAAGCTTGATGCTTTGGAAGGGCCGTTTAGGTTGGAAACAATACATCAAAACAAAGAGGGCCAGATTTGGCATAAAGAGTTTTGATGTATGTGAAAGTAAAACAGGATATCTTTACAATAGCTGCATATACACTGGCCAAGGGACTGATAACACCGGAGACAAAGATTTGGGGTTATCTGGTTCCATAGTAATGCACCTGATGGAATCTGTACTTGATCAGGGTAGGACTGTATATTTAGATAATTGGTACAGTTCCCCTAAATTATTCATGGCCTTACACAAAAGAAAAACAAATGCAATTGGAACAGTACGCTCAAATCGTATTGGTTTGCCAAAAGATGTGAATACGAAGGCTCTAAGAAGAGGAGAAATGCAGGTGCATCAGCTCCCATCCTTGACCTATGTTGCTTGGCAAGACAGGAGGGTTGTTACAGCATTATCCAATTGCAGCTCTAAGATTTTGATGATTGACACTGGAAAAATTGATGCTCGTAACAAAATGTCAATTTTCAAGCCAGATATTATCCAGGAATATAATATGCATATGGGTGGAGTGGATCTAGTAGATCAGGTATTACACGCATATCCCTCTTTGCGAAAAACAATCAAATGGTATAAAAAAGTATTTTCACACCAGCTGGATATAACCATATACAATTGTTTAGTAATTTGGAGAGCTCTAAACCCACAGAAGACAATGACGTACCTGGACTTTCGCATATCAATAGCTCGCAGCCTAATTGAGCAGTATAAAATTCAGAGACCTCTCCATACTGGGGGTAAAAAATCCACCACCCCAGCACCCCTCAGACTTGAAGGAAAACATTTTCCTAAAAGGGTACCACCCACAGCAAAAAAGTTGCGTCCCTTCAGAAAATGTTTGGTGTGCCGCAAGAAAGGTGTCCGAAAGGAAACTAGTACGATTTGCCGTGAATGTGGAGATGTGCCCTTGTGTGTTTATCCCTGTTTTGAGGTATACCATTCAAGAAAAAACTTTTAAAGGTAAGCTTTTACTTCTTATAGAATTTATTTAAATTTACTGTAAAACATAAGGTTTAAAAGAATTATCATTAAATACACATTAAATGCATGTATGCGCAGGACGTCTATACACGTCCATATCGGTTTGGGGCCTTTTAACTTGGACGTCATATGACGTCCATATCGGTGAAAGGGTTAAAAAAGTTGTGAAACATAAGACATGATCATGAAATGAACAAAATAATCTTAACATGTATGTGAAATGTGTAGTGTTTAATGCACACTTTATTACAATGATGATACTTAAGATGAAGATGGAACACTGGTGGAATAAGATGACGGAGGAAACAGCAGATTCCAGAGAAACCCTACCCCAGTGCCATGTTGTCCACCACCAACCTCACTTTGCAGTCACGTGGGATTGAACTCGGGCTGCCTTGGTGAGAGCCATGCAGTCTAACCTCTCAGCCACAGCAGGGCCACCATGTATATAAAATGTCAAAATAATCTTACAGTGCTTACACTGAAATAACATATTTCTCACCATCAGAAACAAAATAAAAGCTTTCCCTAGACTCACAGGAATATTTTACCCATTTGTACACTTTATTTGGCAACTGTGCATACTTTTCAATTAAATTAAATTTTAAATGTGTTCATAATTTGCTAGTGTCAATGTGATTTGTCTAACTTTTGCAAGCAATTTTTGATATCAGTGCCATGCAAGACTGAGCTCATTAAACCATGGATGCACAAGAATGTCTGTGGTTCAAATTAGGCCAGGACCATCCCACCAGAACTGAGATCTCTTCCAGGTTTTTCCAAGTCTTCATGATTGATGTCAGGGAGGGGGGCATCTTAATTGTATGGGTATCCACAGACCATGGGGTAGTATGCAGTAAGAATGGACATTAAAAACATAAAACTACAATTAAGAAATATCTCATTGGTAGTATATGCATTCATAAATAAAGCATCTAAAGAAATCAGAAGCAATTTCTTTTGTTAATTTATCAGCTTCAAAGAAAGCTAAGTTATTGAGGACTTCCTCAATAGTTATATCAAATTAAAAATACAAGTTTGCCTTATCTGTAGTACAGTGATGATTAAAATGAGAAAGAAGATGAATTTTATGTGTTGAAACCTTCATGGAAAATCAACACATACATTCTGTGTACCAATGACATTTACTGGCTATTGTAACTTTAGCTATTAACTCTGTGGTAAGAAGGGCCAAGCCTATTGCCCAACCTCTGCCCCTGACCTCAGTGCATCATGAACAGGATCCCTCCCAGGCACAGAATGCAACTTTGCAACTGAGAAACAGACTGGGTGAGCACAGAACGGGGGTCGTATGATGATATATATAAGGGCGCTCAACTACGGCGGTCATCAGCACCCTTTAAAAAACTAGTCATGGCAAAAGCCAGATATAAAACTTTCTAAAAGCTATACAAGTGTAACAAAACCTATTAAAAATACATGTACATAAAAAACATCAATCAATACCTACTAAAAATTTCGTTTACTAAATCCCAAACTACAAACTAGACAAGAATCTAAAAACCTTCTCCACGGGTCTCCACGCACGGCCTACATGTAGGTGGGCCTGTTGACCATCTCCCTCAACCACGAAGAGGAGCCCACACGAGGGAGACTGTTGGCTCGGGACCCCAGGTGCGCCAAACCCGTACCTACCGAAGTAGGCCCCTGGGGGGACAGAACGGGGGGATGGGAGGGCTGCCCGGTAAGAGATTGAGAAAGGGAAGAAAATATGAAATAAGGTGAAACTAATGAAAGGAAAGCAGATGTCTTAGCCATGCACTGCTTCAATATTGTTATTACTGTATACTTTTAATTAGTATTGGTGAGTTAAATAATTTCTGAATGCTACATTGCATTAATATTTCATAAACTACAAGTTCAAATATCTGCTCATGACTTTCGGACCATCAGTAGTTTGTATACGAGATTTCATATTGTCAAGCTCTAATAATAGTGCAGTACCAAAGGTAATTTATTAAATTCCAAAGAGTTTGCCTGAATGTTTTGGGAAATTTCAATATGGAAATATTCTGCTTTATTTTACAATTAACCAGACTGTTTGCCCCACTACAGACTGAATAGGCATGCTTAGAAAATGCTACCACAAACTAACTAAAGAATAAAATCCATATAAGAAGTGGGCCTCTTTTAATTTCTCGTATGTACTATTTCTTGGTTATGAGGATAACCGCAAACAGTATGCAGGTGAAGTTGTGTGGAGCATAGTGATCCACCAGAATAAAGTGCTATTATGAGCAAAAGGTTGCACATTGGTTATGTAATAGATCTAAATCCTTTTCCTAAGCATATAAGGTATCAAGATTGCCTGCATTTCTGGATATGCTTCACCATCAAAATATAAGTCTGTGATAATAAATGTCTTAACATTCTTGATGAAAATGAAATAATTCATGGATAATAAGCACAGACAACAATCATGCTATTTGTAATTTGAGGCCTCAGCATGATCGAAGTTTTGTCATTTTGGGAGTGCACATGCAACCTTTGTTGATAGAGTATTGTCGCGGCGCTGGGCATAAACGTTTCGACACAAATAGATAATAGACGGCAGATAATATTTCACGAGCTTGCATAAGCGGTTAACGATAGCGCGGCGAGTGTTCACAAAGCCGGCAAACAATGTTACCTCAGGTAAAGGACTCGCCGCCACAGATAGGATTTCATGCCTGGAAGTTTTTAGAGATATCTCGATTGACGGAGAATGGTTGTTTTTTCTTGTTTGCTCGAGAAGTTTCTCGAGTTATGAATGAGATATAAAAGGTGTTGTGACACGTCAGCAGGACAGTTGTAAACAGAGCAAGTTGTAGTTGTGTAACAAGAGTGTTGTTGTAACGAGACCTAATGTAATCAGCTGTCACGGTTTGTTATTGTCATCGACCTTGGAAGATTGTGTTACTATATGATGTAATGTTGTTACGTGAGAATTGAACAGTGTATCTCTACGGAAATAAAGGAGATTTTTAATTTCTGCAACTCGGCCTTTTAATTCTACGAACCCACAAAGTCACAGTATCAAAAGGCAAAAGTGAAATCCATCTCAGATTTCCTTAATGAACAAACAAAGATCTGAACAAACATTTGAATCATTCTGAGCTGAAAGCAAGATTCAATTCATACACGGCTACATAGTTATTAGTCTCCAGTTACAATCCTATGATTATTGCATAAAGGTGGTGGGATAGAAAGCACTTGGAAACGAAGGCACTATTGAACTGGATGCTGGCATGACCATGTTTTTTTTTTCAATGAGGAGCTAGAGAGTGCTTGTGTGGTACAGAAAATACATTTCTGTGGAAGAAAATATATGTAGAGTTATATAGCCGTTGTAATGCTACGTAGTAAAAAATTTCTTAGAGAAAACAATTTAATCTGTATTCAAATACGAGGTCTGCTCAAAAAATCAAGAAATTTTGTCCACAAGATGTTTCTACTCTAACCTTTTACTTATTGTGCATGGTCTCTTTCAAAATACACTCCTCCACAATTGATACACTGCTCCCAATGCTGTTTCCACTTCAGGAAGCAGTCTTTGTATACTCTCTTTCTGTATAACTATAGTTGCAAATCTTCATCCTTTCAATGAGGCTTTCAACTTTGGAAATAGAATAAAGTCCATAGGGGCCAGGTTTGGAGAGTACGAAGGATGAGGCAGCACAATGATTTCAGTTTCTGTGCAACAGTCACACACCAACAGTGATGGATGTGCAGATGCATTACCATGATGCAAGAGCCATGAATTGTCCCACCATATTACAGGCCATTTCCTGCTCTAATTTTCTTGCAGGCGTTGCAACACTCCTGATTGTACCATCGATCAATAGTTTGTCCCTGTGGCACGAACTCATAATGAACTAATCCTTCAAAGTCAAAGAAAATTACCATCTTGACTTTGACTACCTAACAAACTTTTTTTTCGTCTTAGAGAACCTTTCCAGACCCACTGTGAAGATTGAACATTTATCTCAGCAATCATAACTGTAGAACCACATCTCATCACGAGTTATGATACTCTTAAGGAACATCTCGTTCTCATTTGTGTGATTCAGAAGTTCTTCACAAAAGTTTTTCACAGACTGAGGGTTGATGGTCTTTCTGATCTTGAATCATGGGCTGTGGGATGAACTTGGCAGCAACATCATGCATTTCAAGATGCTGTGTCAGGATGACGTGGACCAACTGAAATGTTACACTTTTTTGCAATCTCTTATATAGTCAGTCATTGATTGACACGCACAATTTCAATGACATAAATGTCAGTAGATGTCAAAGGGTGTCCTGAATGAGGGTCATCTTTAATATGTCTGGCCATTTTTAAACAGCATGAACCACTCAACATTGAGAACAGCTTAAGCACTCATCATTGTATGCTTCTTGCATTGTTTATGTAACAGTATTTTTTAGTAATGTTCGAAGGAATAATAAATATATAAAAATGTATGTAGTTGTGTGATTGGCCGAAGTAGTAGTGGTATCACGTGGTGTGATGACGTGTCAGCGAATCGGCCAATCACAAAATAAAGTGGGAATCACTATGGGGACAAGAAAATCAATAATCTAAAAAAGTGTTAGAATCTTGTGTCTTGCTGGAGAACGAGGAAGTTGACTTAAGATGTTACGATGATTATAAAATCTCCAAGAAAATTATATATCATTTTGTCTTAATCTGTGAATCTATCATTTGGCGCTAGCCAGTATTACTTTTGATAGAAAAAAAAAATTGATTAAATTAACTATATTCGAGTAACTGCGCCGTTAGTGCTGTCTTATGGGAGAAACATGGCGACTAGCATAGAAAGAGCGATGGAAAATCATGATTCTGGAGTGAAAGAAAGTATTATACCGACCGCCATAATGAAGAACGAAAAATATAATCCCGTTACAAATGGCGCAGCAACGTGTGGGGCTCGAATAGGATAAAGAAGAGGAGATCGTGCATCGTGCAGCTCCGTGGGAATTTAAAAGGAAAGAAGAAAGAAGAGAGAAGAAAGAAGAAAACGAGAACTGGTTTAAGTGAGTGAAATTAAAAAAAAAAAAAAAAAAAAAAAAAATAATAATAATAATAATAGTAGTAGTAGATTTATGTTGTTAAGAAATCAGAAAATAGTTAAAAAGATGGCGAGTAGAAAAGAAATAATAGTGGAAGGAGAAGTTACTGATAGTGTAGGAATGAATAGGGAGGATGCAAGATTAAGTATAGATAATGAGTCAATGTTGGAAAGAATAACAAGAATGTTAAGTAATTTAGATTCTAAAATAGAACAAAATGCAAATGATTTAAAATCAGAAATAGGAGATGTTAAATCAGAAATGAGTAATTTAGATTCTAAAATAGAACAAAATGCAAATGATTTAAAATCAGAAATGAGTAATATAGATTCTAGAATGAAAGATGTAAAATCAGAAATGAGTAATTTAGATTCTAAAATAGAACAAAATGCAAATGATTTAAAATCAGAAATGAGTAATTTAGATTCTAGAATGAAAGATGTAAAATCAGAAATGAGTAATTTAGATTCTAAAATAGAACAAAATGTAAATGATTTAACTAAGAAAATGAATGATTTAGATGTAGGAGTAAGACAGGAACTAGCACAAAATGTGAGTAACTTAGAAATTAATTTATTACAGAAGTTAAAACAGGAATTAAAATCTGAAATTTCACAGGAGATTAGAGAAGGGAGAAAAGAGTGTAGGGATAATATGGAAAGGCTTATGCAGATCATAGAGATTAATAAGGATGAGAATAGAAAGGAAGTCAATGAGTTGAGAGAGATAATTCAGGAAACTAGGTTAGGTCAGGACATTGTGAAACAAGAAATAAGAATGGAATTAAACAAAGAGTTAGAAACATTTAGGATACAACAGGCAGAAATAACACAAAAACAAAGAGAAGAATTAGGAGATAAAGTAGAACAAAGAATCAATGTAATTTGTTCTGAAATGCAATTACAACATGATGAAAGTAAGATACACCAAGAGGAAATAAAGTTACAAATTGATGAGATAAGTAAAGCAAAAGAAGAAGTAATTTTGCAAATTAAAGAGGTAAAAGAACATTTTGAAAAAGAAAAGGATAACTTAGGAAAACTGACACAAGTTGTAATTGCATTACAGGCTAGAAAAGTAAATAACGGGAAAGAAATGTCTAGAATTACAAATATAAACGATTGTGACTTACCAGGTGAATTAAGCAATCATCAGAAGTCTAGTGATGTAGTAAGTGAATGTAGTGATTTTGTGAGTCCAGATAATGATATTAACTATCACAGAAACACACAAAACATGTCCTCACACACACAACTCCACAGTCTAGGTCAAAATGAATGTGTACATTATTCACTAAATGATATTAGTCCACCAAGTTTTGATGAGGAATCAGGTGATAATCCAAAAGTATTTCTTAGGGAATTGGAAGAATATTTCCGTATTAAGAGAATTCCCAATGAATTTCGGATGGTAATAGTAAAACGCTGTTTGAAGAAAAATGCTCTTGAGTGGTTAAGGTTAACTTTGGCTTCACATGAAACATACAGTACTTTCAGAAATCTGTTTATAAATAGATTTTGGGGACCTGAGAGACAAAGAAGAATAAAAGTTGAGTTAGCAACGGGTAGGTTTGAGTTTAAAAAAGGGATTTCTATGACTGAATATTTCTTAAAATTAGCAAACAAAAGTAAGTTGATCAATCCCGAAATTTCTGAGACAGAAATTGTCAACATGCTAATACGTCATTATCCACCACATATCAGAAATCATTTAATTGTGGCTAAGCCTATCGATTTCTCTGATATGATTGAATTATTATCCGAATTTGAAGCACATAACCTCATTAATGATACTACATCCTGTGATGGTAACTATAATAACGTCCATATTGAGCGAGGAAGAAATCGACAGGAATCACAACCTACAAATAATAGGAATAATAGGACGAGTTTAAATTGGGGCGGGGCACCCGTGAGAAATCAAAGATTTGAAGGAAGAGGTTATGATCCTAGACGAACTTATGAATCTGTAATTCCCGGAACAGGAAAGGGAGTTCAAAATAATGTGCAAAGGAATTATCATAACAATCAGTCGACGAGAATTGGAAGAAATGATCACATAAACCATGTAAGATTTTATCGAGGAAATAATCAGCGAATAAGTAACTTTAATAGGGGTAGAGGTACTAGTTTATTTAGTGCAAATCAAAGAGATTTTAGGGGTGTGAGATTTGAAAGAAGTAATCAAAATGAAAGAGTCGAAAATACACAAAGCACAGAGAATGATGTGAATATAAACGATAGTACCAACCTAACCAACAATGAAAGTAATAATCAGAGGGAGACGGAAAACTAAAAACCAAATCATTTTGTGCTCTGGAAAGTGGTTCGGTGAGGATGACACAGGGCGAATTGAAAGTTGAAGATAACGGAAATAAGCTCACTCTCTTGCAGAAAAATAAGGAATTAGTTAACCCACCTCAGATAATTATTTACCTATGGGATAAAGAATATACAGCCTTAATTGATACTGGAGCCAGTTCTACTGTGATAAGTGAGGAATTGTTTAAAAATCTGTTAGCTAACTATAAAGTGGAATATTTAAATGTGTGTAACGTTTACTGCAGTACTGCAATTGGGAAGAAAAAGGATAGGATTAAATATCAAGTATTAATTAAGGGGCGAATAGGTGAATGGAATTTCAATTTCATTGCGTTGGTAATTCCACATTTGGCAAGAGATGTAATTGTGGGTAATGATTTATTATATGAATGGCAAAGTGTATTGAATTTCGAAATGCATGAAATGAAGGTTAAGACAGAAAATGATTTATTAGTAATAAAATTATTGGAAGAAGATGGAAGAAAAGAAGTGAATATGGATAATATAAATAATGAAAGGTTTTTTGTAGAAGATATACTTTTGCAAGAAAGTGGTAATATTGAATACGAGGAAAATGAAAATTGTGGGAAGAGTTTAATTATTGATGGATTGCAAAATAATGTAACTGACCTTGAAAAGCATTGTTGCCAATTATATACAATACAAGATAAGAATGGCGGAAGCCAAGTGGAGGAAGAAATAGAATTCCAGAGAATATTACAAGTAAAGTTAGAAAACACATACAATCTAGATCAAGCGGGAAAAGAACAGCTGAAATTATGTATATTAAAGAACAGAAAAGCCTTTAGTTCAAAACCTGGGCTGTGTAACAAATATACTCACACATTTAAAGTGAATGATACTGCTCCGTATACACATAAAAGCAGACCTTTACCCATAGCTATAAGACAGCAAGCATCAGAGGTGATAAATAAAATGTTAGAAAATGGAATAATAGAAATTTCTAACTCACCTTACTTACATCCTCTATGTTGGGTTCATAAATCAGATGGCTCATTGCGTATGACAATTGATGCAAGAAAAATTAATTCATTAACCCAACCAGACCATTTTAGGCCTCTTGGAGTGGATGTAGTGCTATCTAAGTTAGAGCGTGGAAAATATTTTTCGAAATTAGATTTGGTGTCCTCATATTGGCAGATTCCCCTGGATGAATCAGTTAGAAAATATACTGCGTTTAATTTTGGAGGGAGAATTTACCAGTTCAAAACATGCGGTTTTGGATTGTCAACAAGTGGAAGTGCATTACTTCGAGCCTTATATAATATTTTTGGAGATACAATTGAGAAGTTTGCTATTCAATATATAGACGATTTTCTTATCTTTGATCAAGATTTCGACGAACATATATCTCAAATGAATTACATATTTACAAAATTTTCTGAAAGTGGTATGACTATAAATTTGGATAAATCATGTTTTATTGCCAAAGAAATTGAATTTTTAGGGTACATAATATCCGAAAAAGGTATGGCACCAAATCCAGATAGAATAAAATCCATTGAATCTATTCCACCACCAAAGAATATTAAACAACTAAGAAGATTTATTGGCATACTACAATATGAAAGTAAGTTTGTGGTAAATTATGCCAAGGAGCTTAGTCCTTTGAGAGAACTTTTGAAGAAGAATTCAGTCTGGAAGTGGACAGAAAAACACCAACAGTCTTTTCAAAACATTAAAGAGTTATTTAAAAACGCCATTCTTTTGGAAAGACCTATTAGAAACCAACCCTTTAACATCTATTCAGATGCTAGTATCCATGCTTATGCAGCAGTATTAACTCAAACTGATTTGGATGGGAATAATCATGTAATTGCCACTGCTTCAAGAGTTTTGAACCAAAATGAATCTAACACTTGTATTACGGAGTTAGAAATAGGAGCTATATATTTTGCTTTGCAAAAATTTAGGCAATATGTGTACAATACTAAAGTCATTGTATATACTGACCATATTAGTCTATCATTTATAAAAAAATGTAAACTAACGAGCTCTAAAATATCTCGTTACATACATGAAATTACTTCCTATGATATTGAGGTTCGGCACATCTCAGGAAAGAATAATATATTTAGTGATTTGTTGTCGAGACAGAAAATGCATGGAGAAATTCCAGAGACATTGTCACAATCTCAACATGAGATAAAACTTTTCGAGTTAAATTTTACATGCGATAGAAATCTTACTCTAAAATTTAAAAATATCTCGGAAATTCAACAAAATGATTCGAAATTATCTGCATTGTTGCGACAGGCTCCAGCAGTTGAAGATGCTGCGAATTGCACCATAGCCAAGAAAAATGGTGTACTTTATAAATTACATGGAGATGTGATAAAAAAATGGAAGGTTATAGTTCCCAGTAGTTTAGAAGAAAGTGTAATCACTTCATTTCATCACCACCTAGCTCATTCTGGATGCGAGAAAACTTCCATGACCATCAAAGAACAGCTATATATAAAGCACATTGATAGGAAAGTACGGAAATTAATTTCAACGTGTGAACTGTGCCAAAGAGCTAAACCTATAAACATCAAATATGATTTTGAACCTCAGACCATCATCAGAGATAAAAAGAATGAATTAGTTGCGATCGATGCACACGGGGAGATGCCGGCTAGTCAATATAATTGTAAATACATTTTTGTGATGTTTGACATTTTTACTAAATTTGTGAAAATTTACCCTGTTCAAAATATTAAGAGTAAAACATGTGTCAATAAAATTTTAAAGGGGTGGATACCAGAATATGGGCAAATAAAAGCCATACTTTCAGACAACGCCACAGTTCATCGAAGTAAATTGTTTACATCCGAGATGAAGAAAAACAATATCAAAATTTATAATTCTTCGGTTTATTATCCACAAGGAAATCCTTGTGAGAGAGTGATGCGAGACTTAACTTTTTATTTTCGAATACTGTGTCATTCAAATCACCGGTGTTGGTATAAATATTGTACTGTCATAGAAAAGATAATAAATAACACCCCAAACGCTACTACAAGATTCGCTCCAATAGAACTAATGACTGGAAAACCTCCTGAACCTCTTATATTAAATGTACCAACGACTTTTGAGGAGAAAACAAATGTGCTAAATGATGAAGAGAAATGCGCTGAAGCATTTAAAAGAATACTAGAAAAATCTGAAAAAAGATTAAAGAAAGTACAAAGAAGAAAGGCCAAATGGGATCCTGAAATAAATGATATGGTTTTAGTGAAGACATTTAACATCTCAGATGCTAGACGAAAAGTGTATTGGAGAATGAACTTAATTTATAAAGGCCCGTATAGAGTAGTAACCAAATTTGGAGATCACACTTATGAATTGCAAGATTCGAATAATAAGATTGTGGGAAGATATCATAAGACATTAATGAAACCTTTCAAAAGCATTGACAGTAATTGAAACAATACTGAATATATACTATGTGTGTGTTAAATAATAATAATAAAAAAAAAATTGTTAAACATCAATATATTGTTGTATTTTAATTAATGTTAATTTATTGTTGTGTTTTATGTTTGTGTAATAATGTGAAATTGTTGTTAAATGTTCATTTATTATATTTTATCCAATGTAGGTATATTATTATATTTTATGTATGTTGTATTGATGTTGTGTAATATTGGTGTAAACAAAATTGTTAATTGGGGCTGTTCTTCGAAATATATGGAAACAGATTGTTAATTGTTAATTCCTTTATTTGGTTATTTTCCATATATTTCGAAGAAGGGCATTTGTAACAGTATTTTTTAGTAATGTTCGAAGGAATAATAAATATATAAAAATGTATGTAGTTGTGTGATTGGCCGAAGTAGTAGTGGTATCACGTGGTGTGATGACGTGTCAGCGAATCGGCCAATCACAAAATAAAGTGGGAATCACTATGGGGACAAGAAAATCAATAATCTAAAAAAGTGTTAGAATCTTGTGTCTTGCTGGAGAACGAGGAAGTTGACTTAAGATGTTACGATCATTATAATTGTAAAGAAAAATTAATAAGATTCGAAAAGTGTTATTCAATATTTATAATATAAAAGAGTGAATCGTAGTTTATATTATATAATTAAATAATATATAACAAAATTGGACTCATCTAAATTTTATTTTCACCAAAAATCCGCGTCCACACCTTAGAAAGATCTCATGACTCTTATTAGATTAAAACTTGACTTGGATATTACAAAGAAGTTGGCGTGATTCTTATTAGTTGAAGATGAACGAAAATATAATCCCGTTACATTTAGTATGTGTCTAAAGGTTTTCTTAAGTTTCACACAAAATTTAATGCAAAATTTAACTCCTCTAACTCTCCCATCTTGAAATTTGCCAACTGTGGAAGACAGTATTCTACTCAGTAAAGCTGAACAATAACAGACATACAATAATGAAACTTCAGCAGTTACACATTAAACACAGAAATGTGCAGGGATGCCAACCACATTTTGCTCCAACACTCCATTGGCGAAAAATTATGAATGTTCCAGAACTTTTTGAACAGACCATGTAAACTTCTATATTGAGTCATTTATGGAAATCAAAACGTCTGAGAGGAATGTTCTTGTCTTTCTAATGTTTCCCATATGCTCTATGACTTTCAGGGAACGTCATTTCATTAGGTGAAAAGAGGGCCCATTTAGTATGATAGTTTCTCTCTAAGAATATGTTGTCATTTAATAACTCATGGGCAGTGCCATGGTCAAATGGTCAGACCTCTCACCAAGGTCTGAACCCAGGGGACCATATGCGAGATTTGTGATGGACAAACAGTATCTGGATCTTGTGGTTTTCCCCATGCCATTACACCAAATGCTTCAGCATCACCTCTTCCTTCATGCATTTTGCCCTCATTTCTTCAACTTCTTCAATCTCATACTAGACTTTGGGTTGATCTCTTCTTGGCTACTTTCTCTGATTCAGAGTTTGTCTGCTCCTTGACAGGCATATGACTCTAGGTGTCCGCTTGTAAGTTCAGGGAGAAGTAATAATTCACAAACTGCATCCTTTTACCTTCTCACTCCAATTGGAGAAATAGCTTGTAAGGCATGGTATTAGAATCATGTATTGTTAAGATAAATGCTGAGAGTACTGCAAAAATTAAACATAAATAATATGACATAAAACATTAAGATACCTATTCAGGTATCTATTATTCCTTCATGCTAAAAGGTGATTTGTCACTTCATTGGTGTAACAATAAGCAGCATCTTGCTTTACCCATTTTTAATCAAGTATTAGCCCCTACAGAAATTCTGTTTTATCACTCTTCAAGTTGGAGACCATACAGATCTTTTAATTTGTACGGTCTTTATTTTTAAGGAAAAAATAGTTCCTGTCCTTCCAATACTGGACACAAAGTTTCCTGAAGAGATCTCTTTGCTGTATATTTCAAAATTTAAAATGATATTCTTGCCATTTCTTTTATGGAATTCAAAACCTACGATATGTAACAGCTGATAAAAAAGATTTGTTTGAATGGCACACTATTCATAGTTTATTGATTTAACATTCAGAACGATAAGTTTCTCTTTTAAAACTTGCAACTTCACTCAACTGAGTGAAGTTACAAGTTTTAAAAGGTATGACTCAAATTTAGTCTTTATACATGAAATTAGCTTCACTGTTAACAACGCTTTTATTTATAACTATTCAAATGGTAAGTTGAACACTTGTTGAACACTTTATTTTGCGAAGTTTCATAGATTGCAGGTATTCAGGCCTGAAAGTTGCTATTAACTGCTTCCAAAATTTAATAGTAGAAGGCAGTATGTGCAAGCTGTTTGCTCAACTTCTCAAGTTTGTTTACATCCCTTATTTTGATAAACATCGGTTTATTACCTATTATGGGTGAGTTTTCATAGATGCCCAGAAAACTATTTTGTGATCTGTGTGCCAGTTACAATGCACCATCAGCCAATGAATGTGCACTCTTACATTAAGACCTACTTATAAAGCATTAGATGGAAGCATACTATGAGTGATGTCCATTGTCTCTATTGAAGGATGCCTATGAGTACAGTGATGGAATGAGAGGACCTTGAGCTTTTACTGTGGATTACCAACCACAATGGACTCAATGGATATCTCAAATGAAGTGGTTAAAAGGTGCAGTGGTTATGGACAAATTATTCCCACCCCATTGTCAGGAACTGAACCATGGACTGTTTATGCAACAGACACAAATGAAACCATTGAGCTACCCCAACATGCTCCTAAGAGGAAAGCGCAAAGACCAAATGTTAACATTTAGATCAGTAAGCTTTACTATTCCAGGGTTTTCAGAGATATAAGTGAACATTTCTGGTAAGCACATATATGCTGAGAGTGCCCCATAAAATTTTATTATTTGTGAGCCAGGTAAGGGAATGTTGAGTATCGCACTGTGTCCTCTCTATTCCTGAACAATTGGGGTTCTTTATGCGAATAGGAAGGTTGAAATACTAATATTTTAGTTTCCAATGAAAATTTTTGCACCTCTTACATATGAGTCCCTACAAACTTAGAAAAAGCCTTGTGTCATACACACAATGCATAAAGATGTTACCTGATACACTCCATTGCCTCGAATGACAGGCACACATTTCCCAAGCATGAAGAAGTAGGAATGGAAGATATTCGTAAAGCAAATGTCATGTGCTGCCAAAGACCACCTCAGCTTTTTTCTACTGAATATATGTCTGAAACTCAATGTACCTGTAAAAATGACATTATTGCAATTATTATTATTATTATTATTATTATTATTATTATTATTATTATTATTATTATTATTATTAACATCTCAAAAATGGTAGATAAAAATATATCCACATACCCCATAATCCTGGATCATCAAAGCAGGAATGATGATTTGATACTGTGATAAGTGGTACCTCTGTTGGTCTGTTATCAAGGGCTTTGTCTAAAATATCCCTGTTGTAAACATTTGTTGTGTTGAGCCATTCTGTTAAAAAAAAAAAAAAAAAAGTTACAAGTCAAGATAAATAAGTTTTAAAGGGACGTGAACAGTTTGAAGGGTCTTACATTGCTCACTCACTCAAGAAGACACTTTATAATATCCATAAAGCTACCACATAAATATTTCTGATGGACAAGAGTAATTTGGAAGCCATGTTGTGCCCCCCACCCTTACACTCATAAAAGTGCAATCACACAAGGACTCAATCATGTAAACCATGCAAACATTTGAACAACTATCCTTGTATGCATTTGTAAGTTACATTTTTACTTTCTATTGCGTTTCTATGGTAGAAGGGGAAGTCCTATATGCTTAGAGTATGAAAGAAAGGAAAAGCTGAAACATGCAAATTTTTCCACGAAAAAATGCAGCCAAGATTAATTATGCATGTACAGCCCATTTTTTTTTAAGCTGGTGGCTTGCTGTGCATTACATGAGCAGCAACTAAGATTGGTGTGACACCAACTAAAGTTGTATATGCCTATGAGGGAGGGAAAATTAGAAGCTGGTTTCAGACAACACATGCAGCTGAATTTGCAAATCTTCCTTGTTTTTGACAGTTCTCACCTTCTTAACTGAATAACTTGACTCACTGATTTTGACACTGATTCCCTAAATGAATGATAATTTCCCCCACTACTCAGTAAACCTTTATGCATGAATTCTAACTCAACATTAATGATGTGCTAATTGTCTATGAAATATTAGCAAACTTTTTGTCAGCTAACTTAAAAACGTATCCATTTTGAAAGGAATTTATTTCTGCATCCCATTTCTTCACTGCAGCCCAAATGAATATGACTGGGTTCAGCTCAGGATAAGGCAGTAGATATAAAACAGTAAAGTTATGTGTCTAAAGGAAACTTTCTAATTTGTTCTTGGTATTTTTGGGTTTGAGAGCGATGATCATATCACAGATGACAGGTTTGTGAAAGGCAGAAAATCAACGACTGAAATAAACCAGGAAATCATTGTCTCCTCTGGAATTTGCAGCAGGGTCCTTATTAAGATCCACATTGTGGTAAGGTGCACTGCCAATCACCACAATGGAATTTGCAGGAAGTTATTGGAATTTTCAGTCCTGCACCATGGTTTAGTGGGCTAAGCCATCATGCTTTGGTTCACTGAAAACGGAATGCAGCAGAGGATCGATCCTACCTCTAGGGGTGCAGTGTGATACGGCACCACATGCGACGACACTGATGATACATGAGATGAAGATGGAGCACCAGTGGAATGAGATGGCGGGGCAAACAGGAGATCCTGGAGAAAACCCGCCCCAGCGCTGTGTTGTCCACGACAAATCTCACTTTGTGGTCACCTGGGATTGAACCCGGACCGCCTTGGTGAGAGCCAAGCGGTCTAACCACTGAGCCATGGCGCGGCCTCTAGGGGTGCAGATTTTAAGTTGTAAGTATAGGAGCAGTGCTCATTCAGCATGGTAAGGAAATTGAGGAGTGGTCCTGGTCAAGAAAGCCAACTTTTCGGCTGGGGGTGCCGAGATGCTGACCACATCTCCTCCCCGTATCAGTTGGATGATCGCCTACCTCTACCTTGCTTATATGGGCATGAGGCTGGCATCGGGTTGGCAGGCCTAGGCCCTCTATGGGCTGTCGCGCCATGGGTTATACATATTATATAATGGAATTTGCATAGTTCATGACATTGTGGTAGTCATTGGTTTTCTGCTGAGACTTGAACCACATGATATATGCATGAGGGATAAACCAAAGCTCACTTCAAATGTGCACAATGACAGGACTCTGATCTTGGCAAACTGTACTAAATGCCCTTGGAAACTGTAAACAGTCCGTATAAAAGGCATATGGAATAGAGTAAGATAAATGGAAATATGTCACATCCATGTATATTATGGGATATGGCCCACACTTTTGTACTGATTTATCATTCTAATAATGGAGCCATTTAGTTCTGATGTAGCACTTATCCTTTGACGAGTAGTAGAGAATGAAGGAGAAGTGTCACTATCAATCTCTTTGGTTTCCTTGTTATTCTTGCACTTCTTTAAGGAGAACTTACTGTCTCAATATTCTTTCCCATATCGAGATTCAACTGTATTGGAACACCACAGTGAAGCGAAAAATTATTAAATTTTAGATGAGTCGCATTTTTTAACACATCTGCTTCACTTTCGTACCTATTTTGAGGACATGTTTCGCAAATCTTCGCTTGCATCTACGGCTCTTGTGCGACTGACGCTAGATCCAGCGGTGTGGGTAATTCTGGGGTTGTTGCTGCCATCTGTTGATTTAGTGATGAACTGAAAAGTGGGATTCTCTTCTAGCGGGATTTCAAAGTTCATTAGTTGGTTTTTATGTTTTTCTATGTATATCCTCTCCCATATGACGAGTTCACTATGTTTTTGTACGTATTTTAGTAATTCTGTGCTATCTTCAATTTCATGATTTTCAGACCAGAAATGAGCTGCTATTGCGGACTTATCAATATTTTTGTATCTTAAGTGCCTGAAGTGTTCTTTCTTTCTAGTGCCTATGTTCCTTTTTGTCCTTCCTATGTAAATTTTTTCACAGTCTTTAAACTTAATTTTGTAAATGCCTGACTTTTCCTCTGGTTTTATCTTATCAGTATTATTACTGTGAAGTAGGTTTTTAATGTTGTAATTGTTTTTTGGTGCCAATGTTATATTGTATTTCTTGAATATTTTTTGGAACTTTTTTGTGGCCCAGGGGTGGTAAGTAAATTTAGCAAATCTAGTTTCTTGTTTTATTGGTGTGAGAGCTGTGATCTGTTTTAATTTCTTTTGAAGTTTGAATAATTTTAGTTTTTTATCTACAAGGTTTTTTCCATATCCATTTTTAATTGCAGTTTTTAAGATTTGATGGTACTCGTTTTGATATTCTTGCTGGCTGAGAGGTAGATTTACTAATCTGTGTGTCAGACTGTTGATGGTTGCATGTTTGTGTGGAATTGGGTTGAAACTATTTGCTTTGATGTAATTATCTGTGTGTGTTGCTTTTCTATGAATGCCAAATTCTAGTTTTTCATTGCCTTTTTTGATTTTAAGGTCTAAAAAAGGTAGAGTAGAGTCCTCTTCAGTTTCTACTGTGAATTGTATGCTGGGTTCTTGCAGGTTGAGTAGTTTCAAAGCATCATCTATTAGTTTGTAGGGCACTATTGCAAAGATGTCGTCTACGTATCTGTACCATGTTTTAAACATATGAGGGAAGGCTTTAGTAATATGTGTTTCGAAAAAGCTCATGTATAGATTGGCCAAAAATGGTGATAGCGGGCTTCCCATAGCTAGTCCTGAAATTTGTTTGTAATATTTTCCATCGAAGACAAAATAATTTTGATGTATACATAATTCAGTCATTGCCACGTATTCTTCTATTGCATTGGCATCCAGGTTTATAGAATTTAGCCATTTTTTCAGTTGAATCAAAAGTTTGTCTAATGGAATGCTAGGGAAGAGGGAGCGGTATCCTTTGTGAGATGGTTGACGTCTATTGGGATATCTTTCTGTATACACCATACAAGAACAAACTGCGTTCTTCCTACACTCTCTGTACACCATGAGCATGTCGGCTTTTTCTGCATTGGTAAATCCCATCTTCATTCACAACCTACTGCTTAAACTAGTACAAACTGACTAGAATGTCACAATGCACAAATGAATTGCAAACACGTGTAAACAAACCATAACAACATTGTATCTAGCGATAAAGCTGGTTGAATGGAACACATGATTGTCAGTGTGTAAAAGTTTCAAAATAAGATATTTTGTGAACTACTAGCACTAGAATCCTGCGGAAAGCACCAATAACATTCTAAATTACCTTAAGCATTTTTATAATTAAAGCATATCTACAATTTCTTCTGTGCTTAAAATGAAATTATGAAATAAAATTTCATTCTAGTGGAGTGCAGATATTATTCTTGATTTTAACACATGCTTAAACATATTTTGCATAGTTAAGTGTTAAAAATAGACACTGTGTACAGAAATAATGAAAGGGCACTAAAAAGTATACACGGTTCTATTTTTGCGCTGCATTTTATGGTAGTTACTAGCTATTAAACAACATTTCTACTGCACCCGCTGTAAAACTTGGCTGCACTACAGTGAATTAGGTACAACAGGAATTTTAATGGACCTGCAAACTGAAACATACATGACAGTCAATTTGTGGAGTTACTTCATTATATGTACAAAGATTTCTACATTTTCTAGAATGTAACTTTGTAAAGAAATGTTGGCAAATTAAAGAAAAATATACATGTACTTACTGTGAGTTTAGCTGCACTTTGCTGTAATTTATTGTGTATTTTCCTATAAACTGCACATTTAATTATATGAATGCTCCTTACATCATTAGCAATATGCATGTACTAGTTAATGGACAGTTTACGCTTTTATCAATTGCAGATGAAGGATACAGTAAACAAAATAAGCATAACCAAATTGTCTGCGTAATTTTCTTGCTGATTACGAAATTCTCAGCCAAACTCTAGTACACTTCATAACAATTACATAACTTTTAAAAATATAAAAATGTATTGTTCAAATTTTAAGTTTCAACATATATTAATAATATTATTGGCAATACAATCGGTGTGTTCCTAACAATTGTGGTCTATATGTGCAAATTGTTCATGACTTTCACTTTTTGCATACTAACCTACAATAATTTTGCTAAAAATTCCAACAGCAGTTAATGTGATGGAACTGGCGAAATTCCATATTCTTGATGATTGTTTCAATGCTGGGAATATCCAGTTTATATCATACATAATTATAAATAAAAAATACTTATTTAGTAAATAAAAACTTTATAATTTTGAACCTAAATACCACAACTGTGGAAGGCAGCCCGACATCTTGAAACAGGTAAAAACAAACGATAAGCGGATTGCGTATTGCGCTCCTGTCCTGGTTAGTATTCCAAGTAGTTATGATATCTGTCGACAGAGTGCGGGCAGATAGTTGCCTCAGGGTGTATGGACGAAAAGCACCTGTAGAACTTGGCTGAAAGCGGCTGCGTTTGGTTCTGCCATGCGTATGGCATAATATGAACCCAAATGCGCGTATTCGAAAATCGGGATGTGTTCATAAATATGCTGATGGTGACAGCGAACTAATTCTTGCGAGTGCGGTACAAAATACCTTCGGGAGGTAAGCAAGCATAACGAAGTGCTGTGTTTTTAGTTTGTGCCAAAAGATAATTTGTTTTGAAACAGCATGCGCACGTGTAAACGTTAATTCATTTATCGTGTCCGTTCAGCGTTTTCTAGATTCTGAATAAATAAATAAATCATTAACTTTTGCTTTGAATGTTTAGCTAGAGTGCTGTGAATTCAGTGAGTGCGTGTTATGTGTTTTTATTTTCGTGATATTTTTGCCATCTCCAAATTCCACGTTAAATGCTAATTGTTCTATAGTGTCATAATTTTTCATCTAAGTCCGATTATTTGGTGCTTTGGGATTAAGGTAATTATTTTTAGTTAACTAAGTATTTAACTATCCTGTTCCTTTTCATTGATTTTTGGTAACAGTACAGGACAATGCAATTTGTTATGCTTTATGAATGTAATTATGTAGGAAAAAGTTTTTTTTTTCAATTTTTATGTTAAATTTATTAATGAACTCTAAGCTTGTAAATTGGAATCGGACTGTAAAATATGGAATTTATTTTATATAGTTTATTATCCACTGATCTGTTTTTAGCTTTATTTTCATGCAGCCAAGTATTTCTTTAATGCAATGTGTTGGTAAAGTTTTCATCGATTTTAATTATACACGTACAACCTTCGAGAGTATGTGTTGGATAAAGCGCTTACAAGCTTTTGTCATTTTTATTCACTTGGTGCTAATGGGTCACATTTTATTATAAGAATTAATCGAAGTGTTTTATTTTATATATTTTTAGACATGTCTTAGCATTTTCATGCTGTGTATTCCAATAGTTAGGTTTCATTTAACTTTGTTAACCATATTTATCTGCGAAACATGACTGAACGAATGCTCATACGTCAAATATTTGCTATTTAAATGAAAAGCAAATGCAAATTTTGTTTTTCTTTTGAGGAACCCAATTTGGGAAAATGCTATTCCAAAAGGGGCAGAAAAATACAATTCACAGTTTACAACTTGATAATAAGTAGTTCGTACATGAAAAATTCAGAAAGAAATTTATAGAAATTGTTCATACAGTAAAACGTAACTATATTTTGAGATGCATGGTTCGCCTTGTGCCTGAAGTAATATTCGGGGTTAACTTTTTGAAATAAAAGTTTGAAGAAATGTTGAAGGAAACCAAGCAATTCACCTAGACATACTATGTGAGTACACACTACATGCTTTCGTACTTGAAAACGCACCAGAAGGCCGCAGAAAACTAAGTTTAAATCTTGTAGACTTCTTTACTAATGCATTCTGTTGGGTTTACCCATTCGATCACCTTATTTACAGTCAACATTTTTTTTTCTCACCATATACTGTTAAAGGAACTATTGGTGAAATTGACTTGTTTCATAAAACTAAACACAATTAAACAACGAAAGTAAACTTCTCAATGTAGGAAGAAGTGAAGAATACAGTAAAACCTCTCTAAAACGTAATGCGATCGTTCCGGCACTTATTTTCCGTTTACAAGGTTTCCGTCTTACAGTGTTTGAATACAAAGAAATGACGAAATAGTTGCACAGGTTTGCAGTGAAGGAAATGATATAGAATGAAGTGTAAATAATAATATATTGATATGTATTATGCACTATATTTTCAACTTAAATACAATAATTGTAGTTTATCGCCTGGTTATCTGTCTGTTTTAAATTTTTGAGTTTTCAATGTGCAACTGTCTGCACATCAACTTCATTTGTTTCCCCACAAGGCATTCGAACAATGTTATGGCAATGTTTGAAACTCTCGAAGCATCCATTGGAAGCTCTGAAATTGTTTTTGCCTAATTTTCTTGTTATCTCTAAAACTTGAGTCTGAAACACTGAAATGGGAATTCCTTTAGTGCGCGCGCTAACAAACCACTCGCACTCAGCCCGATTTAGCTCGTCGTAGCGCGTGTGTGTGTTCAAACTGTTTGTTTTAAGAACTTCCTTTCGCTAAGATCTCTCCTCCTGCAAATGAGGAGAAAATTATATTTTTTTCTGGCAACACACTATCATTTTAATGCCCCAACTGCTAAATTTTGAGCGATTTAGATTTTAAAAATGGGCAAAGTCCACGATACCCATATTTCTCATCTCCTGCTGTTCCCTTTCATCATTTGTCTTTAATTTTTATTTTTTCAAAATATATTAAACCTGAGCTTTCCCCACTTTAAACAACACAGTTAATTTTTTAGCTGAACTTTGCTCTTTTCGTGCTCTTCAATAACTTTAATTTTCCCTCCATTGATAATCCTCCACTGATATTTTTTACCTCCAGACTTTAGAATTCATTTTACAGAATTTGTGTATTGTGTATTTGTGAATTTGTGTTTGTAAATTTCAGCAAAGTTAACAGTTTTTTTCCACCCGTACTTGATAACTTATGACAACGAAACAGCAATACAAAACAGTTGTACCCTTACCATGAGTTGAGAGCTTTTGGTATTTTCCGTTTTCTTCGAAGGATTACAGTGTATGCCTTTATGGTTCATGGAACTTTGGTGCAAGTACAGTCACCCTCACATTTTAAAATAAGTACACTGTAACCCATTACACATAAAGTACGAGGGTTGTTCAATAAATAATGATCATAATTTTTTTACGGAGATAATTTTTCGCACTAAAATTCAATCTTATTATGTTCTGTTAGCTTAATGTGAAACAAACACTCTGTAGTAGTTTCATTGTTGGTGCTTCTGGTTCCCGCCTGTGAGAACCAGACATATTCAGACATGTTCAGTATCGCCTACCGCTGCAATGGAGGTAACACGCAGTTAAAGTTGATGTTAGAGGAAGATACGGAGTTTCTTTCAAACGTAATCACTGCTGATGAAACGTGGCTACATCATTTTCATCCTGAGAGCAAATAGCAAAGTTCAATGTGGCAATCTCCTCCATCACCAACCCTCCCCCCCAAAAGCAAAAGTGGTTGCTTCTGCTGCGAAAGTTATGGTCATCTCATTCTTTGATATTCATGGAATGGTTCATCAGCATGTTGTACCTGCACACACATCAGTAACTGGACATACTACAGGGATGTCCTGAAAACATTGCAAGTCCATATCAGGCGCAAAAGACCACATTTTCGTGAAGCAGGCACGATAATGCGCGATGATGCACGATGGTGCACCACGATAATGCGCGGCCGCATATTGCCAATGTTGTTGCTGAATATCTTGCAAAAATCAAAGTGAAGTACATCCCTCACCCTCCCTATATTCTGAATTTAGCCCCATGTGAGCTTTTTCTATTCCCTAACTTGAAGAAACGCCTTCGTGGGAAGCATTATCCATCATCATTCAGAAGCAGTGGTGAAGGCTGCGGAGGCGATTTTGAAGGATCTTTCAAAAATGGTTTCCAGCATGTCTTTGAAGACTGACAGTAGCGCTGGGACAAGTGCGTCGCATTCAGGGAAGACTATTTTGAGAAGGACCATCAAAATTATGAGGATGAGTAAAGGTACGTTGTTAAAATTCGTTTTAAACAGGCTATTTACACAAACTCCCGAAAAATATTTCCGTTTCCGCGATAGGCAGTTTTCCGGCTTAGAGTATAATTTTACATTGGAAATAGCTCCGTTCCTAAATTTATTTTCAGTTTTACCAGGTTTTCGGCATGTAAGGGGTACATTTTAGGCAGGTTTTACTGTGCTAACTAGAAAACCTTATGATTTAAGAGAGTTAACGTGCGCACTTTTAGAACGTGTGAACGACCCACCGATCACTTTTATGACTGTTCTTTCCGAAAGAAAACCCGCAGATGATGGGTCTAAACCATAATCAGCGCAACCTCTCTTGATGGCCTTAAGTCGTGAAGGCGTATTCGTAAGATCTGTGAAGCTAAAGAGATTTTGAAAGTGATCACACCAACCCTAAAAGCAACTCCTAAACTATTCACGTCTTATTCACATTCTAGTACTTCTTATTCAGTTTTAAGGCGGGACTTATTATTCGAAAGTTTTGCCCGAAACCTAAAAGGAACCAATTTTAGCGCTTTGCAGGAAGATAAAAATTTTGTAATTTAGAGAATATTATTATGCGAAAATAATTCGCTAATACACTGCATTACACAGACCAGTACTATAAGCAAAGCGTGGAAGCGTATCGGAAAATATGTGAAACCAGCAGTTGTTTACACAAATCAATCGCACATACACAGTGAATCCAGTATATGTACACTCTGTTCAGATGCAATCATTTCTTCTGGTCGCAACCTGTCATAAATCGGCAGGCGCGAGAAATCATATACAACGTGATTGAATGTTGGAAATTAATTGTTCTTTCACACTAGCCATGTGTAGCCTAAAGTATGGAAAGATAGAGTCAGACTGAAAAATTCAATGCCATAGCCGGGATTTGAACCACGGATTTGTTTATGAGAACTCCTAGTGGTTTACCGGGAAAAACAGGAGTCAGTTGGAGAATTTAATGCCAATTCGGCAAGTTGGCCATAGTAGCTCAAGGGTTAGAGCGGCTGGACGGCAACCAGGAGATCCGTGGTTCAAATCCCGGCTATGGAATTAAAGTTTTCAGTCTGACTCTATCTTTCCATGATTGAATATTGTGACAAGGGGATAGACGAAGGAATCAAAATACCTTTCTGTCGAGCGACAAATCGGGCGACTATAATGGTAATTTACATTTGCGAATAGTAATTCACTGGCTCACAGACCCCAAGTGCTTTATTTGTATTTTATCAATTAACTGTACGACATGCTACTTTTCCCTCTTCTAGTAAACAAGATAACAAGCAAATGCAGCGATCGTCAGTGATCGTCAACGCTTTGACATGTAGTATCTCTCTTTGTGTCAATTTTACAAGCTGGGAAGCAAACTTTTAAGATCTCTTTTTATCTCAAGATTCTTTAACTAACTTACTGTCAGTTCGTCTTTTCCAGATGATAGGAAAGGACGAAGAGCCGTGATCTATTATGAGAATTTCAGTGCAAAGTCGAATATTCTTTTAACTGAACAGAAGACAAATCTGAATACTGATCGGAATTGTCAGGTAGTAAAAGTGCCTTGTCTTTTGCGAAAATAATGTTTAAATATGTATTTGTTATGAACGATAATGATCATGGTTGTATAGTAAAAATACGAAGCACTAATATGCTGCTTTCTAATCATTTATCTCCCAGCTATGTATAAATGTTGATAATTCCCTTTTTCTAGCATAATTTTTATGAACATTTGTATTGATTAGATAAGCATTTCTTAACTGACGGTGAAATAATCATGACAACAAAAAAGGACACATTAAATTGCTATCGACAAATAGTGGACAAATTTTTGAGTATGACATGTTTACGTTTGCACTTAAATTTAGAGGAATATTATCATTGGATGAGCTACAGCAAACTTATGCAATAAAACAAAACTCACGTTCATACCTTTTTATTTTCACATTTGTGTGTGTGTGTGTGTGTGCGTGTGTGTGTGTGTGTGTGTGTGTTTTCAAACTGTTTGTTTTAAGAACTTCCTTTCCTGCAAATGAGGAGAAAATTATTTTTTTTCTGGCAACACACTATCATTTTAATGCCCCAACTGCTAAATTTTGAGCGATTTAGATAACAAAAATGGGCAAGGTCCACGATAGTAATATTTCTCATCTGTTGTACACTATTTGAGGTGTGAGACTTAACTAGCAATGCAGTTGAATGTGGAGCATAACTAAGGTTCACAAACAGCGATAAACTTGTTGGACGTCATTGTGTTTTATTACTAATGCACAAATAGTTGATTAAAAATTGCAAATGAGATTTATTCATAATGCACCTTACACATTACGTTGATACGAAAATGAAGGTGGTGGCGATCAAGTGTTACCACAGCTCCACGTTGTGCACCAGTTTGAAGCAAATATTATAGTGAGCAATGAGGTTTCTCTCAGGGTATGCGTGGATGTGTGTGAGAAGGAAATTTTACAACACTGGAATGCCCGTCTCCAAATTATTTATTCACTGCTTCTTATTTCAAACCTCGAAATGGAAGCTGCCGACCGAGGGTTACCAATCTCGGTTTATAGTGACTGAATGCTAATTATATTTCTCGATAAATTTTGATGACCCGACAAATATTCAAGACAGAACAAGTTGACCGCTCTAATAGGCTTGACGTCTCAGACTCCTCTCTTATATCGGCTGCACACCGAAGACTTTATAATGGCTTCCTAGCCGCGACCCGTCTCCATCGGCTAAACGCCGAAGAGTGCCTTAACCACAACTGCGTGCGTGTATATATCTCCTAACTTTCCCTTTTCAAACTCTTTTACACAAACAAGGTCCTTTTGTGGCTGTTTTGGTCGCCATTGTAAACGATCTATTCATATACGTCAAGTGACAATTCCTTTAGAAACCTTCTAAGAACATTGCTTCTTTCATTCATGGCATTGTTACAGACTTTCCCCAACTGAACTGACCTTGGCCTTGGTCGTCACAAAGAACCAACATTCCTTCGACATCTATCATGACTGCTTCTGTCAAACCATAATTTCGGTATCAAATGCCCCCATAGATATTATTTGATTATCCCATAATGAAATAATATATATGTCTTGCCCGAATATAACGCAAAATATTAGACCTTTGTCAGCAACTTCCAATTCGTTTTACAATTTCTTTTCACAGCATTAATTTTTACATGACATTTCCTAAAAATTATTCACCTGGTTACATAACAACATTTCATTTAAAATTTACCAACATTCTGTTCTGCAATTTTCAACTTTTAAATATTACTCGGAAAATATTTCAATCTACCTCATCTCTCTCTTTCTCCATCTGATCTACTTAAAATTAATTCATATTGTTGTTACACTTGAAACAATTCCTAAATATACACTCCCATGTTTAAATCAATGGTACATTAATAATATTATATTTGTATACAGATACGTATACGATGTATACGTTAATCAGATTTACCAAACATTTCATCAAATGATAATGCTAGTCTACTAGCATTAGACTAGACATATGGGTTAGACCAATGAAGGTCTAAATTTATTTAAAGTGTTGAATATATATGCTTCTTATTTTGCTGTTTCCAGAGTGTGTCCATAATAGAGTTTCACAACATAGCATCTTGAACATTATTTTCAGCTTACTAGTTCTAAAAATATGTTCTTGCAGCTCCTTTGCCTCCAGAAAAGCACTAGCATAAGAAACTGTGAACAATAGATACCCACCTGAAGAATGGTTACATATCTACACAGATGGATCTAACTTGGACAACAACTCAGGAGCAGGAATTAAATGTGCACTCTTCTTATTCTATCAACCAGCAGGATACCACACAACAAATTTTGATGCAGAAGTAACGGATATTCATATTTCACTCCAACACCTTCTATACAGAATAGATGAATTCAAAAATACTGTCATACTTTCTGATTATAAAGCAGCATTATGTGCAATAAGTTCATAAATAAGTCAATCCAAATTAAAGAATGTCACAAAATGATCCAAAAAATTCAAAAACTACAGAAAAGAATTATATTACAGTGGATACCTGCACATTTTGGAATTGCTGGAAATGAATCAGCTGATTTTCTTGCCAAAAAAGGTGCAAATTTAATTCAGAACAAAAGTAAAAACTTACACTTTACATCCATAAAAAGATTAATCGAAAACAAATATAAAAACAAACAAAACCAATCAATGTCTAACAAAGATAAAAAAATGGAACATTTTAATTAAATATTCAAAAATTATTCCAGGAATCCCACGTAAAGCTGCAGTAGCAAATTTTAGATTGCTTACGGAGCATGATTATTTGGCCAAACACTTATACAGAATAGGAATTTATTCAAGTCCAAATTGTCCTCTGTGCAACAAAGAAGAGGAAATGACTGAAGAACATCTTTTAACCTGTGAAGCCCTAGCTGCCGGACCCACTACAAAGAAATATTGAAGAGCAAGAGAGCTAATGGCTTCATTGCCAAAGCCTAGCATTTGAAAGCAACAACATATTATGGACAATGTTTTTCTATTGTGTTTTAATTGCCCATGGGTCCTAAATTCCAAGAGAAGCATTTTTCCCTTTAATAACACTCCCAGATGAAGAGAGATCGATTTTTGTATTCATATTCTGCAAGATATTATCCTTGTGTCAGTAAAATCACTGTATGACTTCTCAACTTCATCGCATTCAACAGCTGAGCAAATCTTTCTTTAAAATTGGTATCAGCTACACATATTCTTTTCGTTATAAACAATGTAGCTTATAAAGTATTTGCTATGTTATAACGCACAAGGGAGATTAGTCACTCCACCGGAGTGAGTGACCCAATGAGTCTCAAGCATGTCTACATTATACTGAGAAAGTTATAGTAAAAGGTTGTGATGGGGTTAGATATAAGGCTAATAGTACGATCACTTTTAATTGGTATATAGCTAATTATTAAAATTACTCAAAGCTGAGAGAAATTACCTATTTTCCTCATATCGCTTCTCTTCATGTATACTAAAGCGATAATTTACGATACTCCGTCCAATCTGCAGCAAATTTCGCTTTCGGTGGAACGCAAGCGACTATATCCCATATTTTATTTCACCGCCCTTATAAAGCAATATTGGCTTTACTGCCATCCGCAGCTTTAATTTAACGATATCTACAATTGAATTAACGTTATCCATGAGAATAATTGCATTCGGCAGGAGGGAAGCTGTACTAATATGAGTAGTATTCTGTTGATTTATTCATCTGTGGGGTAAAACTCCATCATTTAAAGCGCTTAGTGTTAAGTCATACTGTTATATTTTATTCGAGAACATTTATATTGCATTCAAAGACGTAAGAACTGTTACAAAGCTTTCATTTTATTCTTACAAAGAAATTCTTGTCCGGAAACAATTTCAAAGTGTAAGACACGGACACGAACTTTTGGAAACGGATAATTACAAGAAAAAGAAAGAACAGAAAACTTTTGACATAAATGTTATATTTTAACCACCAGAGTATAAAAGTAACAGTCACGAATCTATTGTAACGCGATACGAAGCTTTACATAAAATTCTCTCAACCAAACCTCCCTTTACATTAAGACTTTCTCGACTTCCTCAAAAATTATTTGATATAAAATACCATGAGATATTTACACGACAACTGAAACGTATAGATAATAATAAAGCTTTCATTAGAATAATTGTTAGAGGATATACATAAATATAGCAATAATGGAAAGAGAAACCAGTGTAAATTGAACATTGACATTTGTCAGTATTTACCGTTTTGGCAGTAGATGAGTCAGTATTCTGCGTTTTCATTTTTTACGTAATGTTTTTGCATATCTGCCTTTTTCTAATTACAGAATATATAATTCATTAAAAGCGGAGGCGAAGTTGGCAATTCCCTTTTAGTAGCAAAAGGCGCACAATAACAGCAGTTGATTAATGGCATTTGGCGTTCCTGCTAGAATTCCTATAGATACCTGTGTTAACATGCTAACTGGCTCCGCATGCAAACTCTATCGCCAATCTCGGTTGTTTGAACACTCCCTCTCTATCGAATGATCTGAAATGTGAAATTTCCAACACTTGAGTAAATAAACCAAGATCTAAGGGAAATGTATACACCACTTTCTGCATGCACTCTAATTATAGCTTACCTATACTTCAGTCGAACAATCAGGAAAGGTACTGCTTTCGTTGTTATTTTCTGAACAAGTGTTTGTTATCGGAAACTAACAATACACAATGTATCTAGCTATTTTAAGACATAAAACACTTGAGGTACAGAACGCGTATCTGAACTTTTGATCTTGTGGTTTGTAATTAAACTTCTTTAAGCACTCGGGCAAAATATAAATACGTAAACATAAGTTGGATCTAACGCCATTACGTACTTCAAAGCTTCTAAAAAAGCAATGCTATTTTCTCTATGTAACAGTGCCTATTTTGTTGCTTAATATGGACTATGCATTTAGGAGCATTAGCTTATTACGTCACACTGTCTTTTTCCTTTTAACTTTTCTCTCAAAGCTTGTGGTGGGCAATGATACATGAGATAAAATAATATTTGGGGAAAGAATTTTGGGAAGGAAACGTTCGAGGCTAAATTTAGGACACCTCGTCAGCATTTGATATGTATGAGGTTTGAGGAAAACCTGGACAAAACTCAATCAGAGAGGATGGTCCTAGCGGGATTTGTACCCCAGTCCTCCCCAATGCGTAGCCGGGGATCCATCTCATTCGGTGTCTTCTCTCCCATATTTCTTAATAAGGAAACTGGCACATTTTTTCTCACATATGCTGTTCTTTAGATTTAACGTCCCTTAACCCGTTAAGTCATATTGTAGGATGAATGAAGTGGGTGAAATTCTGTTCTAAGGAGCCGTGAGTCCATAAAGTTTAGTTACCTACTATTTATTTTTGAAAACAAGGGAAAGCTCAAGGTAACCTCAACCTGACCGAGATTTGAACTTGGACCTTTTGAATGGCTTAGACACCACGTCCACCCCACATCCAAATTTTCCCTTTAGAACTGAAATTTCCTGAAAATTATTGACTATAAAACATTCATAGAAATTTGAAAACAAAAAATATAACGAAATGAGGCTAACGAAACAAAAATAACCAATTGAGGTACACGATTTAAACAAAATTAGGGCACCACTTGAACCTATGACTACTGAGGATATGCTTTCAACCGTTTGTATACTCGAAGAATTTTAAACTTAAGCTTGAATATCTCCCTTTAGGGAGAGACTTGAGTTCAATATACGATTTTCTAAAGCATTAAAGCTGAAGATAAAACTTACCTTTCTCTATATACATTGTTGGAAATTACAGAAGTATACAAGTTTATGGTTTTATTTTGAGAGGAATCGATTTTTTTGCTTAAAATCGAAGTTTACCCTGCTATGGATAGTCTCCTTTTTATTTCATACCTCAACACATCTGAAAAAATTATAGCTTCAAATTTAATATAAGATTATTAAAAATATGTATTGTTAAGTGGAAAAAGCAATATATTCTTGCATGATTCCACAAACTCTACTTTAAAGAATAAGCTAAAACATACAAAGATTTAAATATAACATTTTATTTTTATACATAAAGTACAGTTACAAATCTCGGTTTGAGAGGAGATGAGTTTTGAAAATTTGGAAATAGAAAAAGAAGTCTACTCAGTTCGTTGCTCAGAGTTATTTAAAGGAGTGCTTTAAAATAACGTCACGGGTAACATTTTGCTATTATTTACATTACTGTATAGTATAGGCAAAAATTGGAAGCTGTAACATACTTCGGCCCTTTAAAGAAATAAACTCCTTCCTGTTTAAACTTTATGAAAATATAAGGCAGCTTAAAAGGTGAAATTGTATAAATAATTTTATAATGTGGTGTAGTGTTTACTGCATAACACTAGATAATACAATTTCAATAGGTTTAATAATAAAATATCAACCAATTGTTAGAAAACGAAGTAAGCATTAGCTTATTTCTTTTCAAATTACCTGGTTTGTATTTTTACAGTGTAATGCATGTTTGTGTTTGAGATAAGCATTATGAAGAAGCAATGATTGGGGTTTTTCAGACTTTTCACTGTTGAATGATGAATCATGTAAAGATAAATAGGTGCAAATCTTGTGCTATGCGAGTAAATATCATGGAGACAGGAATTTGGTACAGCCATGCACAGAAAATGAAATTCTATCCGACTTTAACATTGGACTATATTTATGCAGAGTGTTAATGAACTAATCCTTGTTTCACATAAGCTTGCACCGTATCTCTTAACGGTCACGTGACCTTATCATCTATCATTGGCTGCTATTGCAGTATAGACTGTTGTGCGGTAAAAATTAGTTCGTTATTTAACATGGTGATATATCTTTATATGTTGGAAGGGAATTGTCAAATTTATATTTTCGTAACTGTTTTAATTAAATATATTACGCAACAGAGTTGATTTATCTGAAATGTATGTTAATTCTTAAACGAAGTAAAGAGGAGGTTCCTTTGCTCTCAAGCACATGGCACGATAGCACGTGATTTAGCGGTAGTGGTGACATATTTGTTTATATGACTTTTATCACTGACCTTGTTTTGAACTGGATTAGTCATATATCGCCATTAGAAGGTGTGCTGTGCTGAGGGCGAGAGCTAAATTATTTTATTGATCGCTTATTGCAGTGTAATTATTATATGTATAATGGCAGAGTCTACCGCCAGTTTTTCGCTGAAGCATCGCAAGGGAAAATCTTTACAAAATGGCGAAAAAAGAAATACGTTGCATGTGTTTAATGCACTCACAGAGAAGAATCCGTCTTTGTCAGTGAGAGAAGTCGAACAGCTGTGCTCTGAACTTACAGGTGTGTTAGATGCGTGGGGACATCGCGACATGAAATTGAGACAACAGGAAAACTTATCACTCCAGGGGTGAATTGCTGTGTGGCAAAGACGTTATTTAAGGACAATCAGATTGGACTGGGATACAAACCGCAAAATATACTACTTTGACGAGAACTTGTTTCAGTTTTATTGCTCATTCATTCAGTTTCAACTTGCTCAGTTTCATTATAAACTTCATTATTTTTGCATGTGTTCATATTCTTATTTGTATGATTTTAGCTATCTTCCTGGCAATTATTATGACGTTTACTGCAGTTTTAAATGTGATGGGAAGGCACCGCCTATACCTATGGCGCGAAAGCATTAGCCAATTAGGATGAGGGGGAAGGTAGTTGCACGCGGAGTGATACATGTCAGCGGGGCAAGGTTATATGAAACAGAGATTACACCGAAATACTTTCAGCGATTGCAGACGTCACTAATATAAACAAGTTGAGATAGGCCATGCATGGTCTGCGGCTAAGTGTTACACAGTTAATTGTATTGAACCTAATTGGGATAAAATGCTGATAAGTTTGTATTTAAACAAGGTGTGTGGAATTATTATATTATAACGTCTTTAAAACTGCTTTCCGAGTATAGAAATATCGATACTTTGTAGCTCTTTATCGGCATTCTCAAGATTAAATGCCTCAAAGACCACTCAAATCTCAAACTAATCACCTGCCTGTGCGACACTGAACAGCGTTTAATGCCTTCTTGTGTCATGTAGCCTACTTTAGTAAAATTTCTATAAGTGCTCTGGTGGCACAAATCTTAAAGCCGAATTCTGGTGTTCGGAAGGTTTGGTTCGCTTCCTCTAATTTGGTTAATTATTTTCTTCGTGTTTTTAATACGTAAATCCTAATAGAAAGAAATAGCTTAATTCTTAACTAAGAACATGAAGCTGATTGGCCAATGCAATAACACTACTTTGATTTAAACCATGTTTATGCTGTCTGATGGAAGGGGGAGTCCAACAGTAGCTTGGCCAGTACGCTCTCCCGACCTCAAACCAATTGATTTCTTTTTCTGGGGTCACCTCAACTCTCTGGTGTATGAAACACCTGTTACCTCAGAACACAACTTGACTGCCCGAATAAATAGCAGCATATGAAGTTATTCGAAACATACAAAAGTTTTAGACAGAGAACGACAGTCGTTCCTTCGCCGCTTGTATTGAAAACGCAGGTCGCCATTTCGAGCAGTTCTTCTAAACCTGACGCAAAGAGTTGCATTTTTTATTTTATGTAAATTCGTTCATCCTTTAAACCACCTTCCCTTTAGACCTACAGCATGGGAAAGTATTAAGCAGGATTCAACCTTTGTTAGAAAGAATTGTAATTAATTGCACTGGCAAGGCGAAATTACTCCGTAAAATGCGTACATTTATGCAAGAATAAAAAAAGAGAAAAACGTGAAGAATACTTTAAGTTGTTTATTTCTCATTTGAAAGCTAACGTCATAACCATTGTGCCACAGAGAATGCTCCGACATGCTTCTTCAGTTTCGTGTATTGTGCCTTCAAATGGCATCGTCATTAGCATTGGCGTGCTGGCACTTCAGGAATTTATAGCGTAACTTCCACATTTGAACCAACAGGCCATAAGTATCCTATTTCAAATGACTTGTTTAAGATATCTGCACTTGCTCTGAAAATATTTCCGTGTAGTTCATTGACATCCTGTATATTTTTAATTGTTTACTAGAAGATCTTATTGCATATGAGATGCATATACTGCATCCGCCAGCATTGTTAGGGGGGGGGGGCAAATATGACTTGCTGGTATGGTTCTCGTACATATATCTTTGTATCTACTCTAGTGAAAGGTATCTTGTAGGTAGTGATTACCACTTTCCATAAACTTATTTCCTAAGGTCAGTATACAAAAACTGAATAAAATAAATACATTGGGCTATTTGTTTATCTGGCACACAAAAGTTTGTTACACTAAACCCTAATTAACGTTCTGTTTTGTAAGTGGAGCTGATAGTATTACTTGAGATTTCATTGTTAGAGGATATAGGTGCACTTCGTGATTAGTCTTCGACTAGGAAGCGAAACCTTACGCGTTTGCAGTTTAATTAGCGGTTACGGTTTGGGAATAGTTCCCATCTCTTGCAAGATGAAGCCGTGTCGATGTTTTCCAATTCTGTTTTGGTGCACGTACAGTTTTTTTACCTTTTAGTAATCCACTTTCTGCTAGCGTGAAATTGTAGGTTTTGAGATAATAGCGCACGTGTATTTGTATAAAAACGTAGGCTTATATCTAATAGCAGAAAACAAAATTGTGAGGCAATTAACTAAAAATGCAAAAGCTATTTTATGGTCTCGGTAGTACGTCGCACCTTGTTGGAAGAAGAAGAAGGAAAAAACCGAGACTATGTGCCTACCAGAGATGGTGCTGAACGATAAATATAAAGGTTAATAAACCTCTAACGAGTTTTCTATAGTGAAAAAAGGTATATTTTTTAAACATAAGAGTATGTGCCCTGTTGGATGGTGTGTTCTGTATTTAAAATTATGTGCTCCGTTATGTGAACTATCCACCGAAAATCTTGAAAAAATAAGATCCTAATGAAAAGCAATTAAAGCGAATCACGATAAAATACTCTAGCCTGGTTAAGGTTAATAACTTTTTTCTCGGAACGTCTACAATTATAACGTAAGATTGTGGATAGTAACCACCCAACAAAAGGGTTATTTAAGAGAGATGGAGAAAGCAGGCCATTAAAAACTGAACTGCGAGAAGATAGAGTCCAAGGTATGAGGAGAAAGAAATTATTACTGTAGCTGTCTAATAGATGTCCCCGTATTGTATTTATCTCATCTTTATGAAACTTATACATGCTATTGGACACGTCAAAATTCCAGAAAAAAACATATAGTAACACAATAAATGCAGCCATAGTTACATTGATAGACAACATTTGCAAAAGTGATATAAATCAATTCTATACATAAATTATTTACACAGCATTAAAGTTTTAGTGTATAATTTATAACATATATTATTTGAAATGAAAAATTACACAAAAGGAGAGTGAGGAGAGAGAGGGAGAGAGAGAACGAAATTTATGAAGTAAACTAAAAAATGGGGCTTAATGTTTAAACTATTATATTACTTCAGCATCTTATTCGCAGGTACACAGCATTGTTTGAACTCCTCAACCGAGTAGAAGTGGTTAGAAAACAGGAATTTATTTAAATCTGTTTTGAATTTTTTAACTGACCCTATGTTCCTCAGATGTGATGGTAAGATATTAAATAATTTTAGACAATTATATTTAAAAGACTTTTCAAATAGTCAAATTTAATGCCTATGTTGCGCTAAATAATACGGGATAAAGGAAATCAGAATTAAAACAGAATAATTTTAATGCTATCAATAAATCCCTATAAATCGACTTTCAGTCTTTATAAGTATGAGTAAATATTTTTACTGGTTTTAAGCACTATGTATTAAGAAAAATTTTTCATTACGATACCACCAATAGTTTTTAATTTACTTATACTCAAGAACACTGAATTGTTCTCAGACAGAGAATGTGTGAATTACAATCTTTGGAGGGCCAAAGAATAAACTGCCATTTAATACCGCTCTGCTCATTTGCTTGGCTTTGTTTCATTTACCATTTTTGCCTAGTTTGGGACACTGTCGGTAATTTTTATGACATGAACACTTTAGCTTAGCAGCTATTTGCGTTTGCATTTGATAATTACATCCCATTTCCAAATGAAGTGGGAGATACCAATGAAGTGGTCATTTATTTTGATCATACCTTTTCAGTATGTTAGGGTTCCTTATACTGAAAGTGTAAGAAGCAACTTAAGGAACTTCATAAATCGAAGAGTAATAAACGAAGCCGTAATTAGCGTTTTAGGTATCGACGGTAACTTAACGAGTAGGCTACAATATAACTTTTATATTTAGTTTATTAATTTTTAATGGGGTTCTGCTTAAGCCGCATTTTCACTGTAATTTAAAACAATGTACGTATATAGTGAATGGAAGGGACAAGCAATTCGATTCTGGAATCGGAATGTTTCCCCTCCCCTTCTCCCCATAAACCACAGTTTCAGTAAGCTACACTAACATTTGTTTACAGTCACTTCCACTATTGATATGTGTGAGAAATATTTCTTATGTATCGGCAATTGCATGCTGATCAAATTTGTTGTAGAGTCTGTCTAGTGAACGCGAGTGCAGTTTGCCCCGCAAAGGAAATTCACCCTCCCGCCCACTAATGACCGTCATAAATCTATCTCCACACTTCAGAAATGGAACACTGTCGTTGAGGACCAATAGCAACCCTGATTTTATCGAAGTGACAGTTGCATGTTTACTCCACGTGGAGTCTCAGTTGCCAAAGTTCCAACTTTCAGTTGTTCTGTTTCATTACGTGCAGAAATTCGTTGTGTGTCACGATGTGGAGACCGTGGAAGGGAAATGCAGTGGTAAATGCAAATGAAATAGTAGATAACTTTCAGCCAAGTGAAAACCATCAAAGTGATGACAATAGTGTGAATAACTGGGCCGAGTTATATTACTGGAACAGCCTCAATAAACAAAATTATAACGGGAACTGTTCCTAAGCAAATTCAAGAACTGTTCCTAAGCAAATTCAAGCGCTTGTTTTGAACACATATAAATATGTGATGACAAATAATCTTGGTAAGGGGTCGTGCAATGAACCTGATAAATTCTGGGTATTCATAGAAGAAAAAATATGAAGCAAAGAATACCAAAGACGCCGATCAAGTGTGGAAACAAAAGGAAACGTTTCTCTAACGTTTCGATAATTTCAGATGCGATTTAATTCGCCGAGAAATTTATAGATTCCATGCAAAAGGGAGAGCGCCTACCGTAGATGAATTGGTTGTACATTTGCAAGAAATTTGTGATTTTCCGAATGGACACTGCACATTGCGTGGCCTCCTAAAGGAGCTGGATACAAATACCGAACTTTGAATAAGATAAGGGCTATTATGAAATCCAGTATGGACATAAGATAATTTACTTAGACGAAACGTCATACGATAACCATGACGTATCGAGAAAGCTGGCAAATGTGCAGAAAGGACTGGGAGAAGGAGGGCCTGTGTTGTAAAACGTTTATAAGGGTTGGTCAAAAGAGGCGGCCGAACTGCACACGCGTTTACTAAACTAGACTTTACGAAGGACATTCTGTAAGTTGACAACTTTGAAGCAAAATGATGTGCCAATTTGAAGCATTACTATTTTGTGAGCCGATTTGAAGCATGGATTGTTACAGCGGAGGCAGTCTTGGTTCTCTGCTTCTGTTTACCCAGTTAATATTGTGAGCGATGAGATTCTTTTCTTGGGATATGCTGAGTGTCTACTTTAAAATAGGAATGCCACGGATACTTCATAAGATATTTAATGAGAATTTAAAACACTTATTATTGAATAGTTGCCAAACTTATTACTTTGAATATAATTGTAATACGGGTAACCGGGTAATTACGATGTTTGGACGTACAGAACACGCAAATAGTATTTTGTTCTCCTGCCACCCATTGGTGCTGACATTCCACAGTGGTGACTTAAGAATAGGCTCAAATAGAGTTTAGTTTAATATGCCCTCAATTAAAGCTGTATAAAATTTCTCCTCAGAAGAGCAGGAATGTTTTCTCTGTACAATCCTGCAGTATAAGCATATAAACAACGCTGCTTATTAGAGTATTTTCCGTGACATATTTGTAATGATCAGCTGCCCTTATAATAACGTCACAAGTCCTTGCCCTCGCTTCATATATAGTAATTAGAAACGCTTTACAGCTCGTAGTTAGCTGGACCGAAGGTATAATTTTTATTCGGCTCTAATTTTTTTTCCGTAACAAACGTCAGACCTCACACATTAGTAGGCCATAATACTGCCGATAATGTGTACTTTGACCGCTGTTAAACGTGTGTAATGGTTTACAGTCTGTGAAGATTATTATGGGCATAGTAATTACAATAAAATCTTGTGCCAAATAATTGAAGTTTTACTGCTGTACACCTACCGGGTGTTCAAAAAGTGAGTAGCATGAGTAGCAGAGAGAAAAACTAATAAGCAAATCCGCTACAAGGACAATTATTGAATGTTACTTTTAGAACAAACTATATATCTAGCTCGTTAGCGTTGAAACTTAGAGGAAAGAGGATATTTTCAGATTGCTACGGCAAAGAACAGAATTAAGGTTTTAAAGTATCCTAAATTAGATATGCTTATGTACTTTTTGTCACCACAAAGGTATCCCAGCAGATAGTATTCATAACAAACATATAGAATGTTTACAAACTTACCCAGAAGTTCACATTATTCCGTTCTTTAAGTGCTTGAAAAGTTATCTCTGCTTCATAAAAAAGCGCTATGCAGCAGCTGTTATTAAATACGAACGCATTTCTTTGACTTTTGACAATGTTAATAGCAATAAGCTATATTAAAGGCAATAATTGAAGTGGTGAATTATTAAGCATTATTGCAAAATGTGTTAATTATTTACATAGTTCTGCAAAATGTCAGTTTGTACTGCATGGCAAGACAGTAATGTAAATATAATTTTAAATCGTGAAGGTTAAGCGAATAAGTACCAGAGCGAATGTGTCTCATAGAAAGTAATTTTTATTTTTTATTTATATATTGTACTTTCCTGAAGAATTTGATGTCAAAATTGCGCGCGCGGACGTGTGTCGTTGAGAGAGACAGAGAAACAGAGAGAAGAAGAAGAAGAAGAAGAAGAAGAAGAAGAAGAAGAAGAAGAAGAAGAAGAAGAAGAAGAAGAAGAAGAAGAAGAAGAAGAAGAAGAAGAAGAAGAAGAAGAAGAAGAAGAAGAAGAAGAAGAAGAAGAAGAAGAAGAAGAAGAAGAGAAAGAGGCTGGGAGAACCACACAGAAAAATAAAAGTGGAAATATCGAATTAGTATCTTTCAAGAATGTGACATTTTAATCACCACTACCCCAAACTCAGTAAGGTTTCATGATCTCAAAAATTCTTAACGGGTTTGGCTTAAACTTATAATTGTGGGGATATTCCTATTAAGGATATATATGTCCTATATATCCTATATGTAATACGTCTTTAAATAACCACAAAATTCGTCTTCATTAGAATCATGTATATCTGGCTGAAGCAAACAATAAAACAAACAAAGCAATCCACTAAAATATACTGTTGAAATATATATTTTTTTCGTTGGGTTATCTGTTCCTGAATATTCCTCAATATTTGTTTACGTTTTTCTGGAAGTTATCTGACAAAGCTTACTGTTCTCATTTTTTCTTATTCTTTCCAAGATCTTGCTATTATGACTCATGATATATGAATAAAATATAGGTATACTTTTTTGGAATATTGCCATAGCAAATTGTATGTAACTAACAATTATACATAAGGGTAAAGAAATAGGTGTTTGTGTTGCACATCATATTTTTATATCTTTCGGAACCTATGATGGCTCACAGAAAACATTAGATAATATATTGGTAGTAGCGTAAAAACTGCGACTACCAACTGTCTCGTTCCTTGACAAAGGCAACAATTGATGATTCCAAATTGTACGTCAACAATATTCCTTTCTGTGCAACAGGATTTTATCGCCCATTGCAGAGGATTGATGAACGTGTTGCTATATCTCCAGCAAAATATTGGCTTTATCGAAGCATAGACTTATAAATAGAAACAATAGAAGAAATAATATTCTTCACTTTTTACTTACTTCTTGTATAGTGTTTTTCTTGCAAGAAATGAAGATTAATATTCCCTTAGAAGTAACTGAATCTACAACTCTTCACTTTCAACTGTAGTATTTGCCTTAATCTGCTCGCTTCTGTGGTGCAGGTGTAGCGTGCCTGCCTCACATTCAAGAGACCCTGAGTTCGAATCTTAGTCAAGGTGAGTTTTTCTTCCGGAGTTTTATACTGAAAAATGAATGTTGGGTAGCTTTAGGTTCTGTAAACCCTAGCCTCATTTGAGCATCACCCATCATTTCATTGATCGTCCGATATGATCTGCGTTGGAGGCCGATACATAATAATACAAACATTGCCTTATTTGGAAACTCTTCCATTCCAACTCCGTTTAAAATGTGTTGAGATATGTTTTTACACATTGCTTTAAATTAACATCAGCAGACTGAATAATGCTCTAAGAGATTTTTTTTGGCTCCAGGTATTAAATAGCCATTATTTAATATTTCGTTAAATTATTGATATTTAAGAAATTCACGTAAGATTTTAATGTGACAGACTTGCTTTGCAAGAAAAGTTGTATGACACCGCTATACGCCTCAATTATCATGTAGATTGCGCCGACGGACCGAATGACTGGTTGAAGAGATATGGGAGTGGCCCTCTCATAAGTGTACCAGAATCGCTATAAGGGGGACCCTTCTGGCATTTCTTTTTCTGTCTTCCCCGAATTTTCTTGAAACTCCAGCGTGCTCACGAATGGGTCGTTCTATTTACTGCGTTCCCTTTTTCCTAGTTGTTTTTTCTTGTTTACTAGATATGTACACATATGCAACATTAGCAAACACACAAATACGAGCACTTTTTCCTGAGGCGGAACTCGAACCTGCAATCCCATGTTCATAAATTATCAAAATCTTTTAGGAAGCGCGGCGATGGGGACCGGCTTCTTAGAGAGTGTTCTCTTTTTCTTGATATAAGATAAAGTATTGGTTTTAGGAATGAAGTTGCAGATCAGTTGTTGCACATGAAGTGTTATATGATGTTACTTCGCGAGCAAAAGTAAAGTGATAATGATAATTAAATGAATCACATTTATGAAGTGGCTGTGAAAACTGGAAAAAATCACACTGATGTTAGGAAGTGAGATACAAGTTCCATGATGGAGGAAAGCCTTCACACGTTATTAGGCAGTTTGAAGAAAATGGAGAGTGGAATGAAGGCTGCAAATTTCGAAATGGAGAAAATGGAAGCGGAAATGAAATCTGAGAATTGACGTGAAGAATGTAAAGAAGAAATATAGAAATTCAAATCCTGTCTCTGTATTGACAAAGAGTCACAAAACACGATTTGAAAGACGACCCCAAAAGAGAATTAGATGGGACTGAAACTGATATTGAAGGCGTACAGGTCAGAAAAAAAATTACACAAACAAGCGAATGGAAACAAGAAAATGAAGGACGCCGTAATAGGAAAAATGCAACTAGATGCAAAGATACATAGATACTAAATAATTGTAGCGCCTCCCATTATTATGAGACCGGCTAACATAAACATAGATATGACTTAACGTTGGAGGACGTACTTAAATTATTATTACCTTGACGTCTCCTAAGTTCTATAGCACTTAATTGTGGTTAATATTTTAAATGTTAGTTTGAAGCTGTTGTGGTGCCCTATAGGGGCAACAAGCCGAAACCTTTTGTACCTTCTGCCTCAACCGACGACTTGATATATTTGTTGGAGGGGAGCTATGGAAACCATCTCTTGGCACTGTCTACAACACGGAACTTTAGGCAAGAATGCAACATCAGTGTAAGACCTTGCAAAAGCTGGAAATGGAGGTAGATGACACAGGAGCGCTATCAAGAGATAACAGAATTTATTCGGAAGCCTGTTTCTCCCCGTCTCCTGCGAACATTCTAGAAGTTCCTGGAAAACTACAGCGGTTATACGCGAGTGAGCCAGTTCATAAGTGAGGAAATTGTTATTATTGTTGTGACATAAAGCAAGTGCTGCCTGCTTCTGCAATCATAGATTAATTTTGTTGGAAGCCCGAAGAGTGAAACGGGAAATAATGGGAAGCTTCTTGCGTAAATCATTACGCATGCGAGTAAATGCGAAGTGATAGTGACAGTTGACTAAATCACATTAGAAAATGACAGGGGGTTCTGAACCAAATCACATTAGCTGTGTGATAGTGAAAACTGGATAAAGTCTCAATCTGTGGGAATTGTGGTTTAAAAATATGTAATGAATTGATGAAATTTCAAAATAAAAAATTAATATGATGTTTTATATAAACTTTTTAAGCGGTTCTCTCAGAGATTTGGAAAAAAAATGGATTAAAATTTCACTGCGAGAAAATGCTCTAAAAGTTTCAAAATGTATAGGAAAGAAATAAAAAAGAAAGCTTATATGTTGTTACTTGATCATGGACGCTTCAAATGTCGCATAATCTAGTGAGAGAGAAGTGCATGTGTATTGTGTGTGTGTGTGTGTGTGTGTGTGTGTGTGTGTGTGTGTGTGTGTGTGTGTGTGTGTGTGTGTGTGTGTGTGTAGAATGTGAAGATAAAAAGCTCAGTCTTATTTATAAATACTGAATCAAAGTAGCTGTTTTTATACACATATCGCTTAAATTTCACTTTTCAATACCTACCCTTAAAAACTGTATACTAGAATCATCTAAGGAATCATAGTTGACAAGTTATTTACTTCTGTATAGCATTGTTTATTAATATGTTTTAAACACCCTGTATTCAAAAGTTTTTCTTTTCTGTTTTCTCAAATCTCGGCAAAGATATTGTTTACGAGTGTGCTAAAGCTGGCATGTAAAGACTTTTCTTGCTATCGTGTGTGAGAGAGCCTGAGCACATAAACCAGTTTTATAGACATAATCTTTCTAAGTGCTTGGAGTCGTTAAATAAGGTTTAGGGTTAAAGAAATTGGCAGCATAGTTAATTCTACTAGAAGAAAAAGTATCTCCAAACACAGGTAGTAAAGCGAAATAAATGTGCTACTAAACGAAGAGCTAGATCACTTAAGTTCCTTGATAGCACTAGAATATACTTTGAAACTTGAATAAAGGCAAGAGAAAGAAAGTTTGGGCCAACTTGAATAAGAAATGCCAGCTGTGCAAACTGTGGGGAGTTTGATTCGCGGCTGGAGATGGGAATTTTTCTGAACAAGGATAATTTCCTATCTTCCCCAGAGTCTGTAATATGAATGTGTGATGAAATGTACAAAACCTGGCGAAAAACCACCTTAAACGAGTTATCACAATTGTTTGTTTGGTAATATGTTCCATAAGTAAAAGGTAAAGATATTTGTAATTAAGGCGGGATATAAAATTTATAATTAATAAAATAAATGCTAAAGCATACCCATGTATAAGAAAACAGCAAGTTGATAAGTAAATAGTGAAAATCGAAATTTTGTATGGGTTAGAGATATGGGGATGTGAGGAAGAATGACAAAATATGGACTTGATTCATAGAATGTTCTGTAATTCATTTTGGGAAGAAAATGGCAAATGGAAAGGAAGAGTTGTGACGTTTCTTTAATAGCTGAAACCACTGCGTTCCTACTTACATCTGCAAGATTTGGCGTTCTTAAGCGAACACGACAGATAACGGGTGCAGATGGTATTAATGTGTGACGTTCTTTTAAATAGCTATCGGTTTCTTTGGTCCATGTATACAGTTCATAGAAATCTTATCCTATACGCTGATATGTTCTCCCCTTTGGTTGCAATTCTATTTAGAACAAGCTTCCGAGAGGTTAACAATATAGGAGCCCACCCCCAATACTTTGATTAGATTAGAATTACATCTCGAGCTGTGAAGATGATGGTGCTACTACATGAAAGGAATGTCTTTAGTTAAAATATCTTATTAATTTTTGCTTTATCTACTGCATACTTACGAGAAGAAGAAAGTAAGAATTACAGTAAGAAGTGCAATTATTGTATTACACCCAATAACGCAATACGAGATTTAATAAAATGCAAATTTTGAGGTTCCCAGAATAAAAAGGGCATGTTTACAAAAGCGGCTGGGCGCGTGCACGTTAAGTTCGGGACCCTTTGAGCAGCACAACTCAAAAGACAAAAAGTGTTTTATAAATCAAACTTAGTATTTTAGAATTTGGTATTTCCAAGGATGCGACACGAAGATTTTCAGGAAAATTCCCTTACAACAGACTACCCTTTTCATGGAACCTTTTCCAAAAATTCTGATTCGTTAAAAAGTACCGCCAACTGTTTTGATTAAAATGGTCCATGTTTAAACACTTTTATGACAAAAGAAATGTAAAATAAGACCTGAAGGTTTCCTGGCGACGAATGCGCTCACTTACTTCTCGGGTAGCCAGCCAGGTGAAAAGATGATTAGATATCAATGTTTCGGGAGTGTACATCTCTCCCATCATCAGGATATTTATAAAGTGTTATAACCTCAAATGAAATACTGGATAAAACACAACTATAAACAAAGACAAAACACTATCAAAATTCGCATTACTGAACAAAAGACTGTTTTCAGTAAATTAAATGCCAGGTCAGGGGATGGCGTGAGTATAGAAAATTGTGTCAAAGAAACGTAACTACTTAATTTGATTATCAAGCTGTATTGATCTTTGATTCTTAAATTGAGAGATTTTCATTTTTAAGGCCGGTTTCCAAGAGGAGCTGAACTGAAATCCAGATCACGATTAAGCGTACTCCTTTCAGAGGAAATCGCCAAAGCCTTCTTAATTCTCCAGTAACTTTTGCATTTTGCCAAGATGGTCGTCCCCCGAAAATTGGCTCTGTGGTCGTTATCAAAACAATACTCTGCCAGCCCAGACTGATATCCTGATGATGGGAGAGATGCACACTCCCGAAACGTTGATATCTAATCATCTTTTCACCTGGCTGGCTACCCGAGAAGAAAATGAGAAAAGAAATGTATATCTTGAATTTTATGGGAATGTATGACTGGCAAGCCGTAAAAGAGAGGCAAAATACTACTACACAAAAATGCAGATATTGATACAACATTAAGTGAGATACATTTTTGTAGATTAAACTGTTTCGAGATATTCTTTTATTTTACTTGTTTTTAAAATTTTTGAATTTTTGTACCTTTATCAAATGGAAACTCATTCTTGTTTTATGTATTTCCCGTGCAAAGAATATGGAATGTCAAGGCCATCACCTAGTGAGTAGGCTTTAGAAGATTTAACTATTGCTTAAAGCCTACTACATTCCCATATACATTTTGCGTCTAAAGAAAATTAAGCAATAAGATAATTTCTGCAAATGTTTAACTCGATTAATATAAATTAGAGCAATACGTGTTTATAAGAACAGTTTGCCCAGGAGTAGAGAAATCATGTGAGTACAACGTATTAAATTCCCTCCCGCCAATAAATAAGTACCTGTTTGTATCCCGGTTAGTGAGGGTGAGAGTAAATTTATCCCTGCACCATTATACTGTGTTACAATTCTGAATGAATGGATAGCTTGCCCTACAATTACTAATATTAATTTAGTAGAATTATAAAGAAATTAAATAACCAGGACGATTCTGTGTGGTCTGCTTAGTAGGATGGATTCTTGGGAGAATGTTGTGGTCACGATTCAGGACTTCTCTCACGCCTATTTTGTTTTTGTTTAGATAATTCCCCAAGCCTTACCTTCATTATAACTCCTGCTATTCGCTTACGTTGGGCCTCAATTTCAAACTAACTTGCACTTTTTGTTCCTTGATGTTTTCATATATACGTTCGTGACTTGCGCGGACTATAATCTTGTGTTGTGTGTTGTGTTGTGTTGAAATTTCATACAAAATTTAAGTAACCCAGATGTGGAAGATTTCCACTTAGGCATTAAATGCATACTATAAGTTAGTGGAAATTAATTGTTCTTTCACACTAGCCGTGTATAGGACGCATTATGAAAGGGTGGAGACAGGCTGAAAAATTCAATGCCATAGCCGGGATTTGAACCACTAAGGCCAAGGTAGTTGTCTCATGTGTATGAGAATTCCTAGTGGTTTGTTTTTATTTATCCAGATTTATTGAACCCTATTTTACACAGTGGTATATAAGGGTTAGAGTTGATACATAAAAATATACAATTTTAACAAAAATATTTTAAATACTAGAAGGAAGAAATTATGTTTTAATCTGATGCATATTAATTTAAACTATTTCAGACGTTTAAACACTGAGTTTATAAACATCATGAAGCACTTATACTGTTGTGGCTTCATTAGCAAAGATGTGAGCGCAGCAGAAAATTCAGTTCCTAGAGAGTCTAGTTTGAATATTTATTCTTGTCTTTCTCTTCAGAAAATGGGACAACAGAAAAGGAGATGAACCACAGTTTTAAATTCTTCACCACACATGCACTCGGGGTTGGATGTTAAGTGAAAGCGTGATAAGTATTCACCAAATTTTCCACTTAAAAATTGTGTCAAAATAAAATTTGGTACAAGAGTTTCACATTTTCCTCTGTCATATACACTAGGGAAAAATGTTTTTGTTAAACTTCCATTTGTAGTTGTTAGCCATTGTTGGTTCCATTCTTCAAGAATATGTTGATGTATTATTCTCCTTACAGTAGAAATAGAACTTAAAGGGTATTTCACAGGAAGATTGGATTCTGCAGCCTTATTAGCCAAGCAATCAGCTCTCTCGTTACCTAAAATTCCACTGTGCAATTTAAGCCATCCCATGCAGGGAAAAGTACGAGTCAGTTGGATAATTTAATGTCATGTCGGCACGTTGGCTGTAGTAGCTCAAGGGTTAGAGCTCCTGGACGGCAACTATAAGTTAGTATTACATTATTAAAATATACGATAATTCTAGGAAAGGATATATGTTTAAATCTGTCTGTTTTCAAATATGCGTCATAAAAACAAGCACACTCCAATCAGTATGCGAAGCCGAGAAAATCCATGGCTTAATTCGTTTTCAGGAAGGGAAAAGGCGCCATGTTGTCCTTCAGGGTTTAAGCATCCATGCCTACTTCGGCCTTAAAAGCTGCTAGAAACATTTTGATTTTGAGCGCCTTTCTTTGAGTTCATATTTCTAAGTGTTCTTTCCAGTTTACTCTGCATTCGGATATGTTTTTATTTTGATGGGTCACTGTCGCATTATCTTTTTGATGCGGTTACTCTGGCGTATCAATTCTGATCTCGTTCCATGTTGCCTCGTCTGCCAGCTGCTGCTATCTTTGTCTCAAAATATGAGTGAGTATAGCGTGAAAGACAACACCAGTTATTAGTTGATAGAGTTAAAATTTGCCAAAAGGTTCCTTTTACAACGGTTGCCGACCGTATAATTAAAAAATTAAATCATTTTTATGTATCAGGATGATTTACTACGGAAGTTCCCTCACTGACACCGAGCGGGATGGATCAGGTGGTTTCGTCTGTGGCCTGCATTCGGGAGGTCCGGGTTCGATTCCCGTGGCTTACCTACCTGACCCATGGGGTTTTTCGGGGGTTTCCCGGGTCTCTAGAAGAATCTGGGTAGGTTAATTACACTCCCCGAATTTCCTGTCCCTCCATTTCATCTCCATTATCATTTCACATCATCTCTCATCTGGTTGTCTCTTTCAGGGTAGAAGTGTCGGCGGGTGTCTCGGCGGTGCATGGCAGGATGATATGCTCTGAGGTAAACTACTTTACCGGTTGCCGGCCTCAGTTCCTCTGCTGGGATCATTTCGGGACCGCCAGCCGGGGACCTTTGGGGCTCGGATCGCCTGCCTGGGACCATTTGTGCTCTGCTGCTGGGCTTGTTACCGTCCCGCTACAGGGGAGCGGGTTTGTTGTCCTGGCCTGTCGGGGCAGGACTCTATCCAAGTAAACTGTAGGGATCCTACCCTCTGTACTGTCGTGGATCCTTGGATTGGCCGCCCTTTGTCTCCTTCGCCTCATCCTTCCTCCCGGGGGTGTCCCCACTTGGGGACATAGGAACAAAGGACCCAGTATGGTGGCCTACGTACCGAATCCCCTCCGTAATGAAATCCCAATCCCTCACTAGCCCGCCTCGGTAGCGTGGTGGCAGCATGTCTGCCTCACGTTCAATAGCTCCCGAGTTCGAATCTCGGTCAGGGTGAGTTACTTGGATAAGGCTTTTTCCGGGATTTTCCCTTATCCTGAAAGACGAATGTCAGGTAACTCTAAGCTCTATGGATCCTGGGCTCATTTGAGCATCGTTTCACCAATTCCATTCATTGTCCGATATGACAACGTTGGAGGACGTAAACTTAAAAAATAAAGAAGAGAAATCCCTCACTGGCGCTAATTAAACATGACACACAAACTATCCAGGTGTCAGGCAACAAGTTAATAAGTAATCCCTTTTAATGTTATTATAATGGTGCCATACAATTTTGTTGAAATCTGCTCATTTTATTTTTTCTGTTATATTTAAATATGCGAAGTGGAACACCTGTTCAGTTCTTCGTAGTTTACATGTATTAACACTCTTGAAATCTTTAGCATAATCCATAAATAGTATACATGTTGCTATTTTAAACCCTCCATGTTTTTCATCTGTTCTTTGGATGGTGAATACATTGCCAAATTCACGAGAATGCTTTTCTAAATCCCGTTTGTTCTCTCAAAAACAATGTATTATTTTAGCAAGTCTTTTAGTAGCTATTATTGAGTAACTTATTTCTCTATAACTAATTCAATTAAATTATTTCTTAAATATAAATAATAACAATAAATAAGTGGCAATTAGTTAATCCGGCACACTTATTTACCATGTCAACGCGAGTTTTGTGTATCTAGAAATCGTTTTTAAGCTTTTGTCGTTAATACTTCATGATTTCTTACGTATATTTTCTATCTGTGGTGCATTTTTATTCTTATATCATTAATGAATTTTCAATTCGTCAGTTAATACGTTATAAGCACCTATATCGTCCTTCTTTATGGCAGCTCATAAAATTTTATAATCTACTATCCCATTCCTGATCATAATCTTTTGTAAATCAGTGGTATCTCTTTCGGTATTATCTAAACAAGTTGTTTTTATATAAATTACACTATATACATTCCATGTACATCGAATTGTACAGTTGTCTCTATCTTATGTGTGTAATTGACATTCACATTCCATTTTTATGTATAAACGCTCCATCTCCTAAAAGTTTTGTTTATAGGTAATTCATGTATTACATCTACGTTTCTTCTACCAATTTTGCAAGAGTTGTCTTTCATGTTTTTATTCTTCCTTTTCTGTTAAGATTTTGATAGAAACCTCAACTTAGAAGGCTGCTTTTTATAAAGTAGTTTTAAATGCAATCATTTCTATTCAACATTTCAGCTTACTGCTAAATTATTGATATAATCTCTAAGCATTTGTTATATATCTCTTTAATACATTGTTCTTTAAGGCCTTTGCTTTCAAACACTCATCTAGTTCCTGTTCTTTAATCGCTCTGTACCATTGTGTTCTAAGAATACATGCTTATTTAAATCTATAGTTTCATTTAATTGTTCTTTGTTATTATGTCAATGTCTGCATTTCTTTCTGAAACTGTAAGCTCTACTCCTTTACGCTTACATATATCTTGAAATACACAAGGCAAGTAAAAGTACATCAAATACACACACAAGACATACTTTTGTGTAGAGTTTGTTTGAAACAACTAATTAGAGTTAGGATGCACATATGCTACAGGGAAGTGGAATAGAAGAGATAACAGGAAAGTTGTATACCCAGTCCATAATTTGGATTTGGTGAAATATTTCCAGAGCAGGGGAGGATGGGTATTTCGAGTAGCAAAACACGCAAGGCTTCCTTTCCTTTTTTTAAATATAATTTACGTCCTCCAACGTTAAGTCATATCGGATGATGAATGAAATTGGTGAAATGATGTTCAAATGAGCCCAGTGCCCATAGAACTTAGAGTTACCTGACATTCGTCTTTCAGGATAAGGGAGAACCCGGGAAAAACCTTATCCAGGTAACTCATCCTGACCGAGATTCGAACTCAGGACATTTTGAACGTGAGGCAGACACGCTACCATCTACACTACCGAGGCGGTCAAGAGAACAGAATCTACTAAACGAGATTTAATAAGAAATGAAACTATTCGAAAGGAACTAGGCATATGTAAATCACAGGACAAAATAGAAGAAAATATACAGAACTGGAAAGAACATATGAATAGAATGAACGAAGAAAGAGTACCAGTTTTAATAAAAAGTTATAATCCTCGTGGAAGAAGAGATGGAGGACGTCCTAGAAAAAGATGCGAATAGCTGACAGAATGCGAAGACGAAACAGGCAGAAATGCCTAATCCCTGAAGTGATGAAGAAGAGGAAGGGAAATACCATCTGCACGGTGTACTGCATACATTCAGAAAAAAAGATGCTTAAAGCAAAACAGTGAAGATTCAGTTACCAGTTCGAGATGTAGTGTAATTTCACATATTTGAAAAATCTCATAAGCATAACGTAAAGCCAGGGGAGGTAAGGAAGGCACTGTAGGTGTGAATTTACCCTCCCTCTTGTCCTCAGTGCTTTCTAAACACAACTGGCCTGAACCAACTAAACCTAATAGTATATGCTTCATTGTAGTGGTGGACTCTCTGTGGAACATGACCAAGCAACGAATGTTTGATCGGGACTGGTAGAACAAGCATTTTTGTTCTTCATGATGGTAAAATAATGCAGTGTTTGATATTACGAGCTTCTCCCTAAGGAGTGATTCAATACACCTCATGCATGAAGCCTATGTCGAAGTTAAATCTTCAGAGCATTATTCAGCAAGAAAACTGTGTGAAATTAGCCACTTGAATAAAACTGTCTAACTGTAAATCTAATTACAGCATATGCACTGTTACAACTTTTTTTCGCAATATGAGACTATAAATATTTGAATTTACCATACTACTGCCAGGTAAGATGGCTAAGCAAAGGAAAGATATTGCATGGAATACAGGAGCTGCAGAAAGAAATTCACATTTTCATATCTACTAAGGGATTCCGTCCCCGAATTTAAAGAAGAAATGTTTTATTTGTGCTTTGTCTTTTCTAAGGAATTTGGCTTTTCGCCGCAACAAACTTTAACACAATATATTTACACGTTTAACAGGTTGTCTGAAAGCATTTATGGAGAAAATAAAAATGTGGCAAAGCCAAATAGAACAGAATGACCTATTTCATTTTACATCTTTAAAGTCTATTGTGAAAGACTTACTGCATAATACGAAACAAATATAGACAACGGTATTAGAGGAACCATTAGAAGTGTTCTGAGCGTAATTTTAGACCTGGAGTAGCGTTTCGGATAAAATCTTCAATCCGTTCCACGCTGGAGTTCATTTATTTGCAGACAGACTTTGAAACACTAATATTTAAAAAGAAACCAGCAAGTGTAAATTAAAGAAGTATCATTATTACCTCACGACTGTCTATCAATGTACATTGTAAACAATTTCAATACAGTTTTCAGATAAACTGTATTGTTTATTTTTGAGAATAGAGTATAGAAATTGTTTAAATGTTTTTAGCAGCATAAGGGAAACAATGAACACTGCATAGTACTATTGAGTAACTGAAAAAAACATAGGTAATAAACATGTTAATTCTGCAGAACTCTTTTTGTCAACGTAAAGTTTGACTAAGTCAGTATAATGGTGAAAGGGCGGTTTCTCAGACATTGCCAATATGTGCTGTCTAGTATTGTTATATTATTTACTCATGTTCTCTGTCATTAAACCACCTTTGTTCTATCACATCCAAAGCTTGCGTTCTAAAGTATACATTTGATTATGCCCCATAAGACCTTTCATCTAAAACCCGAATGCCGCCACTGTACCACACGTCACCTGTTTGTTACGTGCCAGAAACGAGAAAGGGGTGACTAGGGGTAAAGCATTTCTCACTTCCGGTGTTCATCTTACCGGCCCTGATGTAAGTTATTATCAGAAAGCCTATAGAAAAGGATGATTGTAATAAAAACAATTTATATCTTCTGGGACTCTGGAGCAAGGAACTATTTAATGGAGAGTGACATTGTATAGCGCAATTTAAAATTGCAACCAAGTGATACAAAAGAGATTAGATAGCTTGAAATGTGGAAAATACGAGAAAGTTTTAATTTTGTAGAATGAACGACAAAATAATCAACGTAGCTGTTTTAGAAAACATCGACGACGGAAGACCCTGAAACTGATTATGGACGAGAAAATACAGTTCTTGGAAAACTGATTGAGATTAGATCAGATATAAATCACTTAAAACCAACCAGAGTTAAATTAAGAGAAACGAATGATATTTGAAACAGCAATTAACTTTTCTAATGATAAGTTTCATTGAACTTATTTTGAATTTTACAAGCTTTCAAACGCATCATTCTAATACGCACCATAGTCCAAAAGTACTAAACCACCTTTATTGTTAGTAACTTAGGTATGCATTTTTAATTACCCTCAGTGAAAATTATTTTGGTTATTAACTCCCTTATGTTATACGCGTTGTTAACATCTCCTTTGTGTGCCAAACTTTTTGATGCTATCTGCAATATCTCGGACTTCAGTGAATCCAGTTAGAAACTGATTAGGAAGAGGATTCAGTACCTAGGCGGTCCCGAAATGGTTCCAGTAGAGGAACGGAGACCAGCAACCGACCTACCGGAGGAAGTAGTTTTTCTCAGAGTACATCATCCCACCAGACACCGCCGAGACTCCCGCCGACACTTCCACCCTGAAAGAGACCACCAGATGAGAATTGATATGAAATGATAGTGGAGATGAAATGGAGGAAATTCGGGGAATGTAGTTAACCTACCCAGCATTCGTCTAGCGACCCGGGAAAATCCCAAGAAAAAAACCCATGGGTCAGGTAGATCGGCAACGGGAATCGAACCCGGGCCTCCCGAATGCGGGACACAGACGAAACATCCTGAGCCATCCCGCTTGGTCAGTTATGAACTGAGATCTTTCCTTCGGAGTTTCCTTGGGTGGGCCTCAGAATATGTAGCATTAGTTGACTTAGCTGATAAATTTACTGGAATTTAAATCTGAGCTGGTTGAAGCAAGCTGGTAGCTATTTGAAGATAGATAATGACTTTTTTCATCTTAGCAGAAAATCTGTAACCGTTAAAGTGCTGTATATTCTAACTACAATAATTTTACGGTTTAAACATTTCCTTAAGTACAATGATAACTGTAAGTTACCGCGAGCAGCTGAAATGTAAAGAGGAATGCTCCCTTGTGGCTGCTACTAAGCATTATAACCCAAGTGAGGTGTTTAGATGGTACAGTGCCAACAGATGATAACCTAAATCGCTTTTGAAAAGCATAAAAGACGCAAATTCCACCTATTTCATCACCATCTCATCAAAGTTCCTATTTATGTGTTGCAATATCTTAAACTTCTCATTCTCATCTGAAACACAATTTTTGTTCTGTAACCTACCAAACTCTTAAGATATTCTTTCCCCATTTAATATTCACAACTGGCCTCCAGTTCTGCCCCATATGCATTTCTTCTTCCATAACTGAGTTCTGCGTGTAGGATCCTTAAACTAATTGATTTCTTTGCAGAACGTCTAATTGACTTTACCAGTTAATTATTCCGGTATCAACACGTGTGCGCACACACTGACACTAGTTCGCTCTCTCACCTTATATATTATTATTATTCGATATCTCATGTTAAATTACAGAAATTCATGCCATTGCTGTATGTCTCATTAATTACGTCAACATTTTTTGAAAATACATTTAAAAGAACCTACCGTTATTGTAATATACATAAACAAACACTAATGAAGTTAAACTTTATGAAAAGTTATAAACCTACCAGGTATTTATGGTTTAGCGTATCAGTCTTCCAGTTCGACATTCCATCATTTCTAATCGGTCTACACACGCACACACACACACACACACACACACACACACACACACACACACACACACATATATATATATATATGGTTGACCACCTATATAAAACATATATTGACAGTTGGTTTACACACTGTTCAAGTTTAAAATTGTTCTGTGTCAGATCCTATCTATGTGTGAGTCTTTCATTTTATGAACTTCAATATGTATTGTGACTTTGTGGGTCTGTAGAATCAAAAGGCCGACTTGAAGAAATTAAAAATATCCTTTATTTCCGTAGAGATACACTGTTCAATTTTCAGGTAACAGCATGACATCACATAATAACACAATCTTCCAAGGTCGATGACAATAACAAACCGTGACAGCTGATTACATTAGCTCTCGTTACAACACAACTGTCTTTTCAACAAAAACACTCTCAGCTGTTCTCTACTTACTCTGTTTACAACTCACTGTTTTACAACTAACTTTACGAGCCGTCACGTCCTTAAATACCTAATTCGTAGCTCTAGATTGTTCTGCAATAAATCAGAACCCGAACAATCTCTATCAGGTCGGAAATTTCCGGAAGAATAAACCAAATATTCTATCACATTGTATAAGCGTAACTTAATGTATGCCGGCAAGTCCATTACCTCATTTATCTTTGCTTGCCGGCGCTTGTTTACAATAGCCGCGATATCATTAACTGCTTAGCAAGGCTCATTATTACCATGAAACTTTATCCGCCGACTGTTTTCTTATTTGAGCCGAAACTTTTATGCCTGTTGCCGTGACAGTATGGTACACTGCCATACGCAGTAAATAATGTTTCCAAGCCTATAAGGTATTTTTGCTTACAATTTTTGGTGCAAGCATATAGAATTAGACTGTTTTTTAAACTTAGGGTCGCGCCGTGGCTGAGTGGTTAGACCGTTTGGCTGTTACCAAGGCGGCCCGAGTTCGATTCCAGGCGACCTCAAAGTGAGGTTTGTGATGAACAACACGGCGCTGGAGTAGGTTTTCTTCGGGATCTCCGGTTTCCCCCGCCATCTCATTCCACCGGTGCTCCATCTTCATTTCATTCAGCTTTACTCTCACCGCCTGTGGCGCCGTATGTAGTAAAAGCGAGCTTTAAAACACTACACATTTCATTCCAAACTTAGCAGAGAAGCTGTAACTGCTGAAGTATTACTACATACTTCAATATACCATATGAAAGTGGCAACAGATTTAAAACTCTAGTAATGGAACAATATATTCCTCTCAAAACCAACATACTGTTTCTGTTTGAACTTCTTATCAACTTTTGCTCTTTATGTTATTATGTATAAATATTAACAAATAGGAACATTGATAAACATGAGGTTCCAAATTGTATACGATAATCTTAAGTTGCTAAAGGTTATTTCAACAATGATTAAGTTAGCCTTTGATTATATACCCAACAGGTTACATTCAGCTATAAGAACAAAATGAACAGCATGAAAGCGTCTTGTAAATATTGTGGATGACCTATACTGGGGTCGCTGTATATGCTAATGATAGTAAGTTTTTGTTTATCCTTAAATTAAGACCAGACATTCGTACATCTTTATAGTTGTATCTGTGTGATATATTGTTAAAGCTTCTTCTTGCAGTATTGCTTGTAATGCTCTCACAGGTTGTACGGTGAGATTCTGGCTAGGTCAGGCACAAACAAAAACACGTAACGGACCTCAACGAGTTATGTAACCGTTGTACTGTTGAGTTTCATTCTCGTAGGTTAAAATGCATGCGCATTATTTACATCAGTCTTTTGGAACAGAGTACCTAGCAAATCGCCTGACATTAGTGCACATTTCTAGCTTAGAACTACGAGCAATTAAATTGTAACGTGGTAAATAACAAAGGTTTGCGTGAATGAACATTTTAACAGTTGAGTAAATGTTAGCCTCCACAACTGCTAATAATGAGCTGGAGGATTTAATAAAATAAAATAAAGAGAAGACAGGACATTTTCGATCTTTCGACTAAAGTGCTTATACCTACGGCATAGGGAAGAGGGCACAAGAATGTGAACTCACTCTTGAAGCATCTAGAAGCTACATTAAGAGTAGGTACTTGTACCCATTAAACTTAAGTTCTTTTGTGTTATAAGTAGGGCTAGGAGGTTGAAGAAAAGTCGTTTTCCCTCTAGTGACTGAATGAGAGGCCTAACATAATATAAGGTAATAAATGTGGATCAGTATAGGTCAGAAAATGGAGGAGTTCATTTGCCCTTTTCTGCCTTTTATCTATTTTTTATTTAATGGTCTTTTTCTAAATTTTTGTTTCGTAAACGGTTTTTTCTTGCAATTTTACCTTCGTTTGGCTATCCTTTTCCTGTTCAACAGAGTCTAGAGAAGCTAGAGTCCTTTTGGATTAAGCTGTCAGAAAGAGAGAGCAATAGTGGACGAATGACCTGAGCTACAGGAAAAGGGATGTTTCTTCCGGTCAAAACCTTTCTTAGTTGTCAGTTTTCTTCCGCCAATGTTTCCTCAAATGTGCAGATTCTTGGAATAAACCTCTTCTACCTTCGCCCTGAAACGTTCGTCACAACACGAGTGCAAGCGAGAGGGTGAGTAATACTTTCTTTTTCTAGAAATCTCTGACTTCTTATCCCACACAGATTCTAATAGGTGAGAGGACCCTTTCTGTTGTATTCAAGTCATTAGTAACAGCAGAGAAACTAATAAAGCTTTTATATTGTGATTTTGTGGGTTCGTAGAATTAAAAGGCCAAGTTGCAGATATTAAAAATCTCCTTTATTTTCGTAGAAATACTCTTATAGATTACAGCAGCATCACGTTACATACACCATCATTCTACCAAGGTCGATCACAATAACAAACAGTGACAGCAGATTACATCCTTAGCTCTCGTTACAACATAGTTGGCTGTCTCTCATTTCACAACACTGTTTCACAACTAACTCTTTGCGAGCCGTCACGTCCTTAAATACCTATTTCGTAAATTCGAGATATTTCTGAACCAAACAGGAATCGAATGTTCTATCACCTTCCAGAAGCGTAACCCTATCGGTGCCGGCAGGTCTTTTATCTCGCGCTATCATTATTTCTTCCGGCATACTCCTTATCTCCAGGCTTTTTGTGTACACAAGCCGCGCTATATATTCTATTAATTTGGACCAGCATTGTCACGATAACTTCGACAGAGGGTAGGGATGGGTAGGATGGTTTCGCAGCACTTTCGCAGTTATTGAAAGAAATCCTCGTTGCCAACATGCCAAAAACTAAGCCAAGTATAACATCTTTACGTCCTTTTTTCCAATCTTTAGGTGCTTTATGGGATATTTTTGGGGGTTTAAAGGTCATATTTATACAATTTATAGGACCTTAACTTCCTAGCCCTAGTTATAAATTTTACTTTCTCTACCACATACATAGTAGGTTAAGGTTATAGATTTACTAAAAAATTGATATCAAGATTTCCCCGGAAATATCCATTGAGAAACTGTGAATCTTAAAGTAAAAGCTCTTTTTTCCGAAAAAGACGTGCGCGCATGCATGCGAACAATGCGACTCAAAAACGAAATGTTGAATAAACAACAAACTTAGTTATTATGATTATGTATTTCAAATATTCAGCATTAAAATTTTCAGGAAAATCTCTGCTTTACATGGAATTCCTTTCGATTTGTTTTTTTATTTTATCGAAAAAGGTGTCTAACGAAGCCATCTGCATGTCACTGCTTTTTCATATTACCCTTTGCATGGATCATTATTATATTGTGTAGTCAATTATAGGTAGCCATGTTAAAAGTGGTCATATAATTTTCATTAAGTGAAATGAATCTAAGAATTGGTACGCAACAAATGACATTATATATTTACTATGAAGTCTTCATTTGGAAGGCATTTTTCATAATTTTGTAGAGGTAAACCATTAAATATAGATAAAATTTACGGGGCGCTTTAAAGTATTCAGTTTATTTCACACAATCCTCTTTTTAGCATAATTTATTTTCAAAATATCCATTAATATTGGTTTCGGTTGTTAAATATATCGTGATTAAATTCTGTTACTGTTCACTTGTTTTGATTGAAAAAGTATGAAATTTTAAAGCCATAGTTAATTGCAAGATTTAACGTTGAATATGCAAAAAGACTCGGCTAAGAATACTTGCCTTGTGCACATAGATTCATATAAATCAAATAACTCTCAAAAGGTTTATATAGCAGGATGTGAGAATGTTTACCTTAACACTTTGAAGTTAGGTTGTTTGAAATACCAGACTGTTGATCTAAAAGAATCTTTGAAATGATCATAGTTTACTGACCTCCACTTCAGTGGAGTGAAAATAAGAAAATGCAGAGTAGAAGTCATGGGCGAGAAACGAATCATTGGACCGTTAAATTACCTAAAGATGCGTCGATTTTCTTAGTAGTTGACTGATTTAGTCACAGCTCAGGGTTTGAGGAGCATTCAGGTTTGCACTTAATAGAATGTATTGGACATCGTTTGTAAATGCTTGTTTATACTTTTGGTTTAGCAAATTTTCTCAGGATTATCGTATGAGTTCTAAGCTATTTGCAGTTAAATCTATTCAAGTTACTGTTGTGAGGATGGACAATTTTAAATTGTGAGCAGTTCGTATAAGAATTGCTTTCTGTGTGATCTCTAGAAATTACGATACGAGGTGCTTGGAGTTGAATCGAGACTCACAAAGAGAGAGAGAGAGAGAGAGAGAGAGAGAGAGAGAGAGAGAGAGAGAGAGAGAGAGAGAGAGAGAGAGAGAGAGAGAGAGAGAGAGAGAGAGAGAGAGTAGTTGGATGGGTGGTTTTTTCACTCACATGACATTGTCTATCTCAATTATTTATTAGCGGATATACAAACAATTCTTACCAAAATTTGTTTTATATTTGCTTCAGTTTAATCGAGATAAATCGTTCAAATACATTTGCATTATACATTTCTTATAAATTGTTGCATGGTGTAGTGAATTATGTAGTTAATAGTATTGTAAACGATTATACCGTATACAGCATATACTATAACGATTATACTATATTATAAATATACTATTATACTATATTATAAATATACTATTATACTATATTCTGTCATAACTATCTTCTTGTTTGGTGTTTGTTTTGTTCATTTGGTCCAATCAACTGAGCTGCGCTGTAGGACATTGGACACGTCATACAGACGTCTGTCTCTCAGACGAGTCCAATGCTTAAACGTGTTGGAATGACTGCTATATTTAAAACATTTGTCAACGATGTGCCAACTATGCCCTAGATTTTTATTATTTTATCTTAATGCTAGTACTACATGGCAAAGCGAGAAGGCATATCGGAAAAAATTCGCAACACAGATGTTTACCTCAGCTTATCGCACATACACGGCGAGTCCAGTGTGTATAGTCTGTTCAGAGTGATCATGTCTTCTGGACAGCAATGTGTCATACATCGGCAGGCGCGAGAAAACATATCATATAAATACACGCAGCGTCCAATCACTCTGTTAGTGTTTCGTAACTTACTGTACATCAACCTAGTAATATTTCACTCTTCTAATCGACCAGATAAGACCCGATAAGAGACGATCATAGCGCTGGACACCTGAAAGTCGATACGCCTCAACGCTCTGTCGAGTAATACGTGAAAACTTGATTTTATAACTATAAACAAATTACTGACAACGTAAAATGAAAAGTAGATAAACTCACTTAACTCTTTTGTGCATCATGTTGTTTAAAATGTCTTTAATTATTACATGTAAAGCTAACTTTACATTTCTTTTCATACAAAAAGGGTGCTATTGTTTTCTTTTTTCTTTTTAATGTAACGAAAAAAGATATTTTACACTTTTTCTTGAAATTGTCTTGTTATTATCTATTTGGATTTTAGGGATTCCTTTTGTAGTTATAAATCTCCGTACCTATAGCAATTTAGTTCGTAATGAACTTGCTCAAGTTGTATCCGTTTGGAAAAAAGAAAAAAAGTTTTAAAGATTTTAATGAATACGTAATTAGTTACCTGAGAGCCGCTAATTTTATTGTTACGGACTAAAATATTATCTGAACTTTAATTACTTCATGCATGCTATACTTTTATTGATTTTATTTTCAACCAGTTTTGGCGTGCAGTGATTGTCCATTCTTTACATATGCCATTTCCAATTGGTTCTATATTCATTTACCTTCTCTATTAAATTGAATATACCAAGTTCTGTTCTTATGTTAGCACTTCACTTTCTATAAAATAGTGTGTAACCTGCAACACTCCTTAGGAAACTCATTTCTGCAGCTTCTATTTGCCTTTCTTCGCGTTTATGAAGTGTCCAAAATTCTGAACCATATAAGAGCAGGGGTGCTGCCATTACCTAGTAATTTTAATTCTGTTTCTTTTCTAGTGGTCTTGGGACATCTTTTTATGGTACTGCAAGTGTCAAATCTATTAAATTTATTGTTTATATCTTCATTTCTAAAATATGAAACATTACAGCTTAAATAGTCAAAAATTGTTGACCTGCCCTATCTTATCTTCCAATATTATTTTTGCTCTTGTTTGCATTTCCTGAAAACCTAAAATTTTTGGTTTTGCTATAGAGATACTTATTGCATACATTTTACATAAATTATTTAATATATGTGCCTTTTTAGATTTTATTCCGAGCTATGTATTAGAACTCGGTCATCTGTATATAGAATAGTATCTACCACAGTATTTTTTATTTTAAAATGGTTTTCTAAACTTTCTGCCATTTTGAGGTGACATCGTCCATATATTTAACTGCCGCAAAGCGGACTAAACAGAGAAGATTAGTCCCAATTTTCATGGGTTCTGTGAACTTTAATTTTAGCAGTTTTCTCTCTTTGTACGAATATTTATTATACCCTGCAAACGAACTTGATTACAATATAAACACAAAATAAAATAAGATAAACTTTCTTACGTTAGAGCGTGTGACATCCGGAAGTTATAGTAGTTGAATAGTGATCACTCAGAAATTTGGCAGTGTTTCATTGCGCGCGTGCGTGCCCGCGTGCGTGCGCGCACACATACATACACACACACGTACACACAGTTTTTGTATTCTGGGGAGTGCAGCAACTGCTTATGTTATGTGAGGTAATAACTTAGTAGGTATGTGTTTTATATCTCCAAGATTAACGTATTCAAGTGAAAGGGCGTTATAAATCCCTTTAATCCTTTCTTAATTTATGAAATTAAGTTAAAAGGTGTTTTATGAGCTCAGGTTTGCTTTAACGAATCGGGCTATTAAAGAGTGAAAAAAGTTGTCAAAGTCGTGTGATTGAATAATGAGATTGCTTCAGTATGCAAACACTAGTTTTCTCTCTTTATAATATTAGTATAATTTGGCATGCAAATACCCTGAAGATATATTATTGTGACGGCGATAATGAATGCCTACCGCAAAAGGATTTTTTTGGAGTTAGCCTGTTACACTGTTACACCGTTGTTATTTGCCATGAGAGCAGAGAAAAAGATCATTCGAGGAAAGCCGCTGATATTATGTGCAAGTTTTGTACTTCCAGAACGTTCGATTTTCGCAAATCTAGAAGATTCAAGTTGTACAATATTATGAGTTGACCGACCAGTGACTATAAGAGCTGTTGTGAATGACTGCGCAGTTACATGCGAGTCGGCTAGTAAGTTGGTGTATGCAAAGAGACATAAAAGACATGCTACTGTAAGAATGAATACTCCATGTATTTTTAAAAGCTGAAAGTGCTTGTAATTTGGCATTGGGCTGACGATTCTGATGCCAAATAGTCGGTTTAGCTTAACTTCGTGCTGTCGTTTCAGTCACAGTATTTTAATTGAACGTGTTACGATCTTTTGTGTTTTAGAAAATTGAAAAATTTGCAAAAAATTCCATTTCAAGGGTAATTTGGGGCAGGAGGATTTCCTTATAATTTTCGTGCGTATCTTTGGAATATGTTGGAACCTAAATGCTAAGTTTGGTACTTTCTGGCACACACACACACACACACACACACACACACAGAGAGAGAGAGAGAGAGAGAGAGAGAGAGAGAGAGAGAGTGGCACGCATTAAATATTTAAGAAAAGAATCTAATCTGACTTCTTAGAAATTCTGAAAGGCTGTCATATTTTAAAGTCTGTTTTCGACACCAGAAGCCACTGTTTTCCTATTAAATAGATTCACATTTTCTTCAAAAAATCTCTTATATTAAAAACGTTCCACTCCATACCACTCAATATAGGAAAGAAAGAAGGGTTAGAGA